>JAWWNI010000107.1:0-187500 GCA_034642065.1 Darevskia nairensis | reverse complement strand
GGAAGCAGCACGGCTTGTAGGAAGAGAAGGAAATCAGAGCAAGTGTCTTTAATGCAAGTGGTTTATACTGGTCAGGAAACCTGGGGCGTTCTCTGCATGGAATTTGGATAAATTGGGTCCTCCCTCAAAGAGGGCACATGTTGTGGTGTGACCTGGCCACCAGACCCGGTGTTGTGGGTGGGTACTATTGGATAGCCACAACACCCTATTGGTAGGTCCCTCGATGCTGGGAGCAATTGGACCAATGAGACGCAAGTAAAGGACATCGAGGGACCTATTTAAGCCCAGTCACGTGTGCCTGAGCTTCCTCTTGGGGCCAGTGCATCGGAACACCCGCCCACCTCTCCCTATATTTAGGGCTTGCGCTTGACCTTGCTATGCCATTGTGTGTCACCTGTTGTCGGGACAGGGGCACGGCAGGAATTTTCCCCACTTGGCTGATTGGCTGTTGCCATTTGGGTTTCGCCTGCCGCATAGCAAATAGTCATAACTTATAAGGTTGCGGATAGGCTGTGGTTCAGGTAATAGGGGTGGTAGAAGGCTTTAGCCATCCCTATGCGAAGGGGGAGGGACCCAGGTGGCGCTGTGGGTTAAACCACAGAGCCTAGGGCTTGCTGATCAGAAGGTCGGCGGTTCGAATCCCTGCGACGGGGTGAGCTCCCGTTGCTCGGTCCCTGCTCCTGCCCACCTAGCAGTTCAAAAGCAGGTCAAAGTGCAAGTAGATAAATAGGAACCGCTCTGGCGGGAAGGTAAACGGTGTTTCCGTGCGCTGCTCTGGTTCGCCAGAAGCGGCTTTGTCATGCTGGCCACATGACCCGGAAGCTGTACGCCGGCTCTCGGCCAATAAAGCAAGATGAGCGCCGCAACCCCAGAGTCGGACACGACTGGACCTAATGGTCAGGGGTCCCTTTACCTTTTACCTATGCGAAGGGGATATTCCGTTAAAGGAATCCAGGGACTCTATGGTTTTTCAACCCTGAGAGGGGTTGTGTCCATGCCCGAGTCCAGGGGGACATCTGGGTGGTGGACTAGCCTGACCCCGGCTTTCCATTGTTCCAGGTGCTCACCCTATGCTGACCTATGCTGGTGCCCTGGGTCAGCGCTACCTGCAACGGTGCAGGGAGCTAGTCGAACCAGAGTCTATGCAACCACTCACTTGCTGTAATCAATAAAGTTGTGGCCTAAATTCTGCCAAAAACCAAACCAACAATTTGAGTCTTGTCTGAATTTATTTGGGTGGGGTTAAAAGGTCTACACACACAAGTCAGAATACAGGGAATGCCACTATGAATTCAGTGTGAAGGAGGAATTTCAGGTCCAGTCCCCGCAGGGCTTCTTTTGCAGTTTGAGCAGAGAAAAGCTTCAATTGCTGAAACACCCATTTCCACCTGATTCTACAACCCTGCAGGAGACTTGCACACCTTTTCAGCTGGCCATCCAGGTGTATACATTTCTGTTCTGGAGGGAGAGATCCCTGCTTGAAATCTGGGAGAGCAGCTGCCATTCAATGTAGGCATTACTGGGCTTGATAGACTAAAGGGGTGACTTGGTATTAGGCCACTTTCTATGTTTTGTTGGGTAGGTACAGGAGGAAGACAATTGCCCATAAGGCCCTAAAATGCATGAGGCCATCTTAAGGCCAGCTTTCTGAGTTGTGTCTGTAATCCTGGGTTAATTGTGAGAGCCGCTGATGGGCTCTTGTTAATACAGTGGTACCTTGGTTCTCAAACTTGATCCATTCCAGAAGTCTGTTCCCAAACCAAAGCATTCCAAAAACCAAGGCGCGCTTTCCCATAGAAAGTAATGCAAAATGGATTAAGACGTTCCAGACTTTTAAAAACAAACCCCTTAAACAGCAATTTAACATGGATTTCACTATCTAATGAGGCCATTGATCCATAAAATCCTCTATAATAATTCCCTATGTCCCTGCGGCGCCGTCCGTGTGTCAGTGGAAATTTTAAGTGCGCATGTCGGAGGCGGACGCAGGGATTGGAGGGGAAGAGACCAATAGGCAAAAGCGGTTACGCCTCTCCCTCCCCACCCCCGCAGCTCCGAGACTTTTCAAATATGCTGTGTGGTTGCCCTTACCTCCCTACTTGCACACCTTTTCCCGTCGTCCTTCGCCTTTTCGCCCGTTTTGGAGTGGAGCCTCCCGCTGCAGCTGCCTACCATCGCGGCAAAGCTCGGGGGCGCGAAGCGCCCCCACACCTGAAGCGGAGCCTCCTGCTGCCGCCCGAGGCGCTCCCTCCGCCCGGGACAGGGGTTGCTCCGCCGCCGCCGCCGCCCGCCCGCCCGCGATGCCGAAGCCGACGCAGCTGCAGCAGCCGCCTCTCAGGCTGAGGCGGCAGCTGCTGCTGCGTGCAGACTGAGGCGACGCGCGGGAAGGGGCGGTTGGCCGGCGCGGCACAGCCGGGCCGAGGGAAGCCGCTTGCCGCCGCCACGTCGCCCGAACACTCACTCACTCACTCACTCACACACACACACACACACACTCTCACTCACTCACTCACTCACTCACTCACTCACTCACTCTCTCTCTGTCTCTCTCTCTCTCACACACACACACACACACACACACACACACACACCACAACCAGGCCTCCCCACCCCCCGCGCGCGCTTCCCTCCCTACCTTCACAGCCGGGCCGAGGGAAGCCGCTTGCCGCCGCCACGTCGCCCGAACACTCACTCACTCACTCACTCACACACACACACACACACACTCTCACTCACTCACTCACTCACTCACTCACTCACTCTCTCTCTCTCTGTCTCTCTCTCTCTCTCACACACACACACACACACACACACACACACACACCACAACCAGGCCCCCCCACCCCCCGCGCGCGCTTCCCTCCCTACCTTCACAGCCGGGCCGAGGGAAGCCGCTTGCCGCCGCCACGTCGCCCGAACACTCACTCACTCACTCACTCACACACACACACACACACACTCTCACTCACTCACTCACTCACTCACTCACACACACACACACACACACTCTCACTCACTCACTCACTCACTCACTCACTCTCTCTCTCTCTGTCTCTCTCTCTCTCTCACACACACACACACACACACACACACACACACCACAACCAGGCCCCCCCACCCCCCGCGCGCGCTTCCCTCCCTACCTTCACAGCCGGGCCGAGGGAAGCCGCTTGCCGCCGCCACGTCGCCCGAACACTCACTCACTCACTCACTCACACACACACACACACACACACTCTCACTCACTCACTCACTCACTCACTCTCTCTCTCTCTGTCTCTCTCTCTCTCTCACACACACACACACACACACACACACACCACAACCAGGCCCCCCCACCCCCCGCGCGCGCTTCCCTCCCTACCTTCACAGCCGGGCCGAGGGAAGCCGCTTGCCGCCGCCCCGCCCCCTCACCTTCGCTGCTGCACCTGAAAGGCCCTCAAAGGGGCCTGCGCGTGAGGGAGACATGCTCTGGGAGGGGGTGTGAGAGACAGCCAGCTGAGCCTTGCCAACGGCATTTGTTGGTGCCTTCATGGGGGGGGGGAATGTCGTGGGTGTTCGGGCACCCCAGGGAGTTGCCACCTGTGGGGTCAGAGAGTGTGAGCCTCAGAGAAGGAGAGTGAGAGTGTCTGTGAGAGTGACATTGGGATGGATTATGCGTGTATGTGACAGAGGGTTTGTGTGAAGGAGCAGGAGCCACTGTGTGTGTGTGAGTGTGTGTGTGTGTGTGTGTGTGTGTGTGAGAGAGAGAGAGAGAGAGAGAGAGAGAGAGAGAGAGAGAGAGAGAGAGAGAGATTGTGAGGGATTAATGTCTGTAAGTGTGACAGAAAGAGTGTGTGTGTGTGTGTGTCTCAGAGTGTCAGAGTATGTCTCAGAGGGAGAGAGAGGAGTGTGTGTGTGTGAGAGAGAGAGAGAGAGAGAGAGATTGTGAGGGATTAATGTCTGTAAATGTGAGACAACCACGGAGGCCTCAATATGCCACCATAGGAGGGGGAGGAGACTGGGGAGGGAAGGGTTAATGTGTTTGGGGAGGGGGATGTTTCAACACATATCTTCTAGGCCCGTTATCTTAACGGGCTTAATTTACTAGTGAAAGCAATAAACAATAAACTGCGTTCCACAGTCACAAAAACAAAACAAAAAGAGCCGCAAAATCAAAAACGCAAAATAAATAGCAAAAACTGACAGACCTCAGCGTAACACTCAAAACAGAAGTGTGGCACTCAAATCAGAAGCGTAACACTCAAAACAGAGCACATTCGGCTTCCGAAAAATGTTTGCAAACCAGAACTCTTACTTCCGGGTTTGCAGTGTTTGGGTTCCAAGTTGCTTGAGTACCAAGGCGTTTGAGAACCAAGGTACCACTGTAACAGATATTTTGTCATATTTGGCATTTCCAAACATTTTGAAGCATAAAGGACTCACCTCATATGTGTTGGCAGTGCTGGAGGAATTTTCAGGATGAACCTGGGTCAACGACAAAAATATGTTGAAGGTAGCACTTCACTGTAGCACTGAGAGAAGGAGTGTGTGGTGTGGAAAGACTGAGGGACAGGCAAAGTGATATTTAACCCCCAGAACAGAGTTTTCCTACTCCTTGTCTACCAGGTAAATGCTTTAAAATTGAGAGGATCGGCTCCTTTCTAAACCCATCATAATGTTGGCAGTAAACAACAACATAAGAAAAGTAGTTTGATGGCAGCCCTCCTCGCAAGGTTATAATCTTTCTTCCAACAGAGCCTGGTTATAATTGACCCTCCGTTAATGCTCCTGGCAGAGAACAGAAGTCTGCCAGAGTTTGAAAGTTCTTCACAGCTCAGGAGGAGAAAGAAAGATGAAATATTTCTATATCAGATACACATTTCCAATCATCCTATCCCCAGATGTGTTGGAGATTAAACAGGTACATAAACAGGTTGTTTATGTACCTGTTTAATCAGGTTATGTCAGGTTTAAACAGGTTTAAACAGTTATGTCACAAACTGATTGTGGGCAACAGGTGTTGCTTGTTTGTTTGTTTTAAACTTATTGAATTTCCCCTGAAAAGAGGAAACCCAGATCAAAGGGGTGTGGGGTGGAGATGGCAAGACATTTAGATGCTGTTGGTGGCTGGTGGGCACCATGCTTGAGGTGGATCCATCTCACACCAAACCACCATCTGGAGGCCCCCTGAGTCACTCACCTGTCCAGGTGGAGGAACGTTCTCATATATTTGAGGGGTGGATACAACCTGGGTGGAAGTTTTGCCATTTCGTCGACAGACACCTGGAGGAGGGAGAAGTCTGGGAATAAACTCGTAATGTGGACCTCATATCCTACAACAGACCCTACAAATCTGCCCCCCCCCCGAGCAGGGTAACATCAAACAAACTGCAGCAAGACCATTTCTTTATGCTTTTTAAGAAGCATTTGTTTGAATCTTGTCCTTAACAAGAAGGAGAAATGCAGTTTATTGATATTGATTGCATCCTATCCCACCCTGTTCTCCAAGGAGCTCAGGGTGGTCTACACAGTTCTGCTGCTCTGCATTTCATCCTCACAACAACCCTGTGAGGTAGGTTAGGCTGAGAGGCAACAACTGGCCCAAGGTGCTTCGGGGCCAAGTGGGGATTCAAACCCAGGTCTGCAGGTTCCCAGTATGACACTCTAACCATGACACCATTTCTTACACAGGCACACTAGTCCCCCAACAGCTTACAGCCTAAAGGAGCTGACTGATTTAAATGTCAGTGCACTATGCCAATCAGGATCTTCTTTCTCAGTTCAGCTCATGTGTTGGTGAATTCCCATGTGGGAATAAACACCTCACCCATTTCACTTCAGCTTAAAGTATTTATTGCAGAATTAACACTGCAACGTATACAACTATTGGTCTAAGGAAAATAAAGTAAAGCAAATATACAGTGAATCATTCCTCCTCTCTGCTCTTCACTAGAGTGTGTTGGGGCCATTGGTGTAGGAGGAGATTAACAGCCCAACTTAACAATGCATATTCTTGCTAGTTAGCATGAGAAGGGGTTAAGACCACAGAGCTGAATTGCTGATAGGCAGAGACTCAGACCATAGAGATGTAAGTCGGGGAGAGGGCTTTGTGTGATTTCATTTCCCCTCCTCTCCTCCCCTCTTCCTTTGACTAGCAATGAGGACAGACATGCCTCCAATTGCTCCAGCTCAGGCACATGTCTGAAGCCTTTTTTTACTGTAAATATAAGTATTTTACCTGCATTGTTTACTGCTGTTGTTGCTGAGAACCAATGCATGACTATAAGTAAGTAAATCATGTTTTAAACTTACTTCCCACTCTGTTGCCTGATTCTTTGTCAAGCAAGGTAAGAAATGGGGACACAGCTTACTTTGTAGCTGGGCTTTATCCAAAGAAGGCTTCGCAATTCCTATGCTTTAATTTTCTGCTAAGGATGGGATCTTAAACTCTGTTCAGCTTGTGCAAGTGGGTGCCTGGAGGTATAAATTGCAATCAATATATCCTCTCCTAACTAGTAAAACTCATCCCACTGTTGTTAGCACCATGTTGAGAGCACCCTGCAGTCAACAGCCAGCTCTGGTTTTACTCACGGAGAAAGACGTAAGTCAGTGTTCCCACTAGCACCAATATCACAGCCAGGGACCCAATAACAGTCCCAGCGAGGGCTCCAGCAGAAGAAGAAGAACCACCTGAAAAATCTGAAGAACAAAGGACTTTTTTTTCATGATTTTGCATTAAGGATTGACAATAATCTATCCTCTCATCTCTCCCTCTAAAAGCACTAAAGGAAGGAAAGTCAATATTTTAGAATTACCCTGCTTTGGGGGCAGAGAGGCAGCAGCATATAATGTCCAGAAATGAATGCAACTCTTTCTGGCTCACATAAGATTGGCTAGAAAATAAGCCAAGGTGTTGCCCTCCAAAAGGTGAGAAATACAGATTAGATTCTTTATTTAGATTCTTTATTTTACGGTCAAAGACCAGCTGAAAGAGATTTTCCCGCATAAGATGGACTGTTAATCGGGATAAGGAAGTCTCTGGAAGACTGTGCTCAGACTCATTTCTAAATATGAGAGCCAACCTTCTAAACTCCTCATGCCCTAACACAAAAATATATCTATTCCAGGAATTGATTCTACGTTTGCAACCTATTCTGACCCCTCAAAAAGGAAAGCGTCGACCATGGCACCCAAACAAATCAAAGTCCTGGTTTGGTCAGGAATGCTTGGCCATGAAGCGCTCTCTGCTTGCGAAATACAGGGATTACAAACTGGCCAATTTACCCTCACTCCCCCCAGACTGGTTTGAAGCTAAAAAAAAGTTATAAAGCTCTGATAAAAAAAAGAAACTCCAGGCACAGAGAGCTGAGAAATACAGTAGTTCTTCCTCAAACTCAGTGCCCAGTCTAGTGATTTTCTTTCTTCCTTTCTTTCTTTCTTTCTTTCTTTCTTTCTTTCTTTCTTTCTTTCTGAATATTTTTTTTTTAAGATTTTCTTGGTTTATGAAAGAACATGCATTGTCTCTTTTTTCAAGTTGTAGAGTCTTTCTTTATCACCTGATGTGAGACTTAAGTGTTGCATAAAACCCAACATACACCCTAAGTATTACCACCCAACCCCCTCTCCCCCACCTCCTTCTTCCCCAGTCTAGTGATACTCTTTGATCCTTCCAGCTCCACCAAGCTCTTCTCCCACACTCAGCTATGTGGGCTCCTGACAGCTAAGTCCAGTCACCGACAACTCTGGGGTTGCGGCGCTCATCTCACTTTACTGGTCGAGGGAGCCGACGTTTGTCCGCAGACAGTTTTTCCAGGTCAGGTGGCCAGCATGACTAAGCCGCTTCTGGCAAAACCAGAGCAGCGCACGGAAATGCCGTTTACTTTCCCACCAGAACGGTTCCTATTTATCTACTTGCACTTTGACGTGCTTTCGAACTGCTAGGTTGGCAGGAGCAGGGACCGAACAACGGAAGCTGACCCCATCGCGGGGATTCGAACCGCTGACCTTTCGAAAGGCAAGTCCAAGTGGCACAGTGGTTTAACCCACAGCACCACCTGCGTCCCTGATGAAACTAGGGATGTCCTATTCCATCACCATCATCATCGTAAGGTGACAGCTGTGTTCTCTGCCACTAGGGATTCTGTCTGTTTAGTTCATGATTCAATACATTTTCATCTATAGCTGTTCACGGTTTTGTATATTATCCTTTGTATAGTTACCGTGCAGGGGCGTAGCCAGGATCAAAACTAGGGGGGGGCAAGCCATGGTCGTTCAGGTTGTGACATTTCAGCATGGAAAAGGCGAATGAAACCAAAATTTTAAGAAAATTATATATAATTATAGCAGTGCTTTATTACGGTAGTTATTAAAATTATTTGCTTGAATTTTTTTTAAAAAAAATTCTAGTTACTTGTCTTATGCTAATATCATTTTTATTGGGTTTGAAGAAAACTTGTTCAAAACTTTCGTTTCAATCCCCGAGGAGTCGGTGCAGGTGTTTCCAAAGGCGAAGGAAACGGACCCCCTCAAAAAGAAAATAGGGGCGCAGCCTCACCCCCCAAAATAGGGGCGCAGCCAGTCTGGAAGCATAAAGGAGAAGCGCCTACTTTGGCGAAATAGAGCATCCAGAGCCCATAGAGGCGCTCCTTGGAAGCCATGGCTTTTGCACTTTGCCTGTGCTCTCCCTGTGGAGCCAAACCCCACCGCCTACGGTGAGTTCAAAGGCAAGTGAGAGGAGCAGACACTAGCTCCCCAGGTCCCCTCATCTTCTGTCTCTGGGCAGTGTAGCAGGAAATTGAAAGCAAGCAGCAATTGTACGTTGAGCTTAGCATCAGTGATCCGTACTCTGATAACTTCCAAATTCATAGGGGCCAACTCCTAGGGACTGAGGTCCCTTAGGCTCCCCTAAAATATTTGAGAGGACTGGGCCCCCCCCAAAGTTCATAGGCATTGCCATTGAAATTGTGTGTGTGTGTGCCGTGTCTTGTGATTGATTATGCTGTACCAGGTTAGACTACTGTGATACACTCTCTGTGGGGTTGCCTCTGAAATATGGCTTGGAAATTGCTGCTAGTTCAGAATGCTGGATCACCAACTGGGATAGGCTTATTAGGATAATGTAACAGTGATGCTATGCCAGTTGCATTGGCTCCCAATTTCTGAGCCCAAGTGCTGGCTTTGACTTTTAAAGCCTTTTCTAGCTTAGGACCCAGAATAGTTTATGTGTTGGCCCAAACATTCAGAACTTCAACAGAACGTCTTCTGGGGGTGGTCCCACAAACTGAGACAAGGCAGCTGCTCCACAAAGAAAGGGCCTTCTCAGTGGTGGTGCCTCAGTTGTGAAGTGTGTGTTATCTGTAGAGGGGTCCACTTGGTACCTATTTTGTCATCCTTCCAGTACCAGGCAGACTTTTCCATTTCCCCAGCCCTTTTAGAGCTGATTTTATCCCTGTGGATTCTTTGCTTCCTTGCATAAATTCGCTGGGTTTTATTACTGTTCTGCTATATATTGTCTGCATTTTAATCCATGCACACAGACACACAAACGATCCTGGGGGTTTCCAATGAAGGTTAGTATAGAAATTCCTGTAACAAAATCAAAATAAAATAACCTGCCATCTTCCTGCTCACCCCTTTCCCTTTGGGCAGCAGGTTGGGGAGCAGAGGGAGAGGGGAAGCTTACACCGCCTTGGCTGGCTTGTGGGTTCTCCTTGAGCAGTGCTGTGCAGAGGGAGCACTGGGCTGCCCCACAGAGCCACCACGCAGGGACAGCGTGAGGGAGCCAGAGGCGGAGGCACCAGACTGAAGGCAGGCAGGCATCTCTCTCCCGATCCCTGGGAAGCCTTTTCCCTGGGCAAGCCTGGGCGGGCGCAAGGGCAACTTTGTGCGCGGCAGCACCTTTCACTCCAAGCGGTGCGCAAAGCTCCCCCGGGCGCCACGCTCCGCTCGGCACAGAGGCATAGGAAGGTCAGGTGGTACCCGGTGCGGAAAATTTCTTGTCATCCCCCCCCCAACATTGTGTGTTGTTGTTTTTTGCCTGCAAAAAAGGTTTTACATTATTTCATATTTTCTTACAAACGAATGTGGATTCTGGGCCTCTGATAACAAGTAGGTGACTATGGACAGATACTTAAATCTACAGGATGGACTGTTTTGGCTTGTGTTATTTTATTTATATTTACAGTAGTACCTCGGGTTACATATGCATCAGGTTACATACTCCGCTAACCCAGAAATAACGCTTCAGGTTAAGAACTTTGCTTCAGGATAAGAACAGAAATTGTGCTCTGGCAGCACAGCGGCAGCGGGAGGCCCCATTAGCTAAAGTGGTACCTCAGGTTAAGAACGGACCTCCGGAACGGATTAAGTACGTAACCAGAGGTAACACTGTATTGTTTATTTATTTAATAAAATTATTTTTAAAAACCTGCAAAGTGGTTTAGCAAAATAAAAAACAAAACAAAAAAAACCACAGCAGCTATTTATTTATATTTATTAACTCACACCTCTTCCATGCAGCAGCATATCAGAACACTAACACTTTATGGCTAAATAGCTTATAATTTACTTTAATTACTTGCAAGCAAGTCACAGGTAGGTAGCTGTGTTGGTCTGCCATAGTCAAAACAAAATAAATAAATAAATAAAAATCCTTCCAGTAGCACCCTAGAGACCAAATAAGTTTGTTCTTGGTATGAGCCTTCATGTGCATGCACACTTCTTGAGCACACGAAAGATTTGAAAAGTGTGCATGCACACGAAAGATTTGAAAAATCACCCAAGCAAACACGTTTTTTTAGGGGTTAAAAAAAGGCTGGAGGGGGGGGCTAAAGGCAAAGGACAAAGGGGTAAAGTCACTCACAAAAAGATCGCTGAGTGTGGATCAAAACAGCAGCAGAGAAAGCTCCTTCTTCCCTTCCAGAGATCATAACAACAATGAATTGTGGGACGAGGGGGAGGGGCAGGAGGCAGTTTTAGCGAGGCGTTAATAGTTCACAGAGTAGACTTATCAAGCAGTCTCAAGTGGAGACTGATAAGGAAACTTCCGGGGGGGGGGGAATCAAGGAGATCTCATCGTTTTAACCCAACAAACTCCCTCTTCGCTCAGTCTCAGCAAACAAGCAGCACTCAGCAACAGTAGCAGCCAGACCCAGGAGACAGACGGGGTGGTGGTGGTGGCAGCTATGGGGGGCAGCTGCC
Organism: Darevskia nairensis; assembly: GCA_034642065.1. Taxonomy (NCBI): domain Eukaryota; kingdom Metazoa; phylum Chordata; class Lepidosauria; order Squamata; family Lacertidae; genus Darevskia; species Darevskia nairensis. The sequence goes on along the minus strand of JAWWNI010000107.1, from coordinate 176,319 downwards.
TTCTAGGGGGGGGCAATTGCCCCCGTCTGCCCCCGTCTGCCTACGCCCATGTTACCGTGACTGTTTGTTGTTGTTTCTACTAGGGATTCTGTCGTCTGCAGGACTGGCATGGAGAAGATTCTGCAGACAAAACAGAAAGACAGTCATCTTTTGTGGGTCCTCTTGGTTGCTGAATCTGGTTATTGTCTCTTTAAGAGAGGCCATCAAAGAAAGCCACTTTGAGCCACTAACATGTGTTAGTGCATATTAATTGGTTTAAAAATGCTTTTAAATGAATATAACCTCACCCCCCCAAAAAACCCTCAAACATTTCCCAATTGAACTGCTAAAAAGGCAGTAGCAAGACTAGCGTATTCTGGTATAGTTTTCTGTTGAAAAAATGAATAATTTTGTAGGGCCTCATTCTTGGGGCAGAGGAATTGTGTTTAGGATAAATTCACGAGCCACCCCCCAAGGGGGAAGGCACAGAATTCTCCACCTCAGAGCTCAGCAGAGGAGATAGATTTGGGTGCGTAAGAAGTAAGAATGACTGGAGAGCAAGTTAATCATACCTGAAACAGTGATGCTTGTAGCCCCTGTGTTGGTAACCCCCAAACCTTCCGGTTTAAATGAATAGTTTCCAGAGTCACTTGGCTTTAAATCTGCGATGCGAAGGGAGCAATCTGGGTTCCCAGTTTCCCTGCCAGTGTAGGCACGTCCATTTTCCTTACCACTAATTGGAGTTAGGAAAAGGGTAAAAATCAGATTGCTGCCACCAAACGTCCCTCGGTACCATCTGCAGCTACTAAGCTTCTTCAGATCAAGACCTTCTGGTGTTAAGGTGACACTATCTCCTTCTTTCAGCAATTGTGGAAAAACTCTGATACTTATTCCAGTTGTCTCCTGGGCTTGAGTCAACAGGAAGCAGGAACTCAGGACGGAGGCTGCAGTGTGGAGAAGAAAACAAAAGACATGTTCTGGTAAAGAAGAAGAAAAAACGCATTTCCCGGAGGTATCCAACCCCTGCTGAAATGTCATGGCACACTCTATCCCAGTTCGTATCAGTGATTCCCCTCAGGAGTTGTCCTGCAAACACAAAGTCCAGCCCTTAATTTATTGAGCCAGCAAGGGAGTTCCTTTCCTGGCAGCTCAGCCCCAGCCTTCTTCTGGTGCAGGCATGAAGAAAGGGGAAGCGCTCTTGGATTTCCCCTTCCAGGACCCTCCCATGCTTCTAGGTAAGTAAACGGTAGCGTAAAGGGGCCCAGTGAATGAGGTCTGCTCCCCTGTCTGTGCTCACCCCCTTCAGGGATTCAGGATGATTCCTTTCTTTTCTTCATAACTTTTCATTCATAACAAATAAACATAATAATCTGATTTATAAATCCTTTATGTACTTTCGCCATACCACAAATACACATGCCAGCCAAATATATTATCATGACATTCCAAGTCTTTAATATGTGGATTCTTCAGTGACAACCATTCCTTCAACCAGCACAGACAGGAAGCTTCATAATATAATCTCATATCCGGCAGGGAAAAACCTCTTCTCCCTTTCTTATCTATCAATATTTTATATTTTATTCTTGGTTTTCCCTCTTGCCACATATATTTCAAAATATCTTTTTGCCATTTATTGAAATAACCTGTCTTGCCCATCACCAGTATTGATTGAAACAAAAATAACATTCATTTTAATGAATGATTCCTTTCTTCACACAAAGCCTACAGCTCACTGGGCACTAAGAATGCTTCTGGCAATTTTTTTTATCTCCCCCAGGGCTCCAGCCTGCCCTTTTAGTACTACCTCTCTACCTTCCCCCAGAGCTGTTTTTCTAGAAGGCTCTGAGCCATTGCCAAGGTCATCCCCCACCCAACTCAGCTGTATGTAACCATACCCTCCACCATTTCTCCAGTGAATATAGGGACATCCTAAGGAAAAGCAGGATGTTCCAGGATCAAATTAGAATCTGGCTTCTGTAAATCCAGGACTGTCCCTGGAAAATAGGGACACCTGGAGGGTCTGTATGTAATTCCATCTGCATTCTTTCAGAACTCTTACCAGAAACCCCGGTGGAAATGGGGCCCTGATTCTGCGTGTCCAAGTAGGTAGGAAACAGAGGGTTAAGCGGTGCAACCCTTAGTGGGACTTGCCAATTTTGCATTTCAATGCAAGTTTAAGTACATATTTAAAATGCATTTTCTTGCAAATTAACACAATGGTCTAGTTTGAATTCCCGAGAAGGACACCACAACATCATTTGAAGGAGCATGAAATCTGGCAGTGAGTTAGGTTTAGACCTCTGCATTAGTCTGAGAGATGCAGATCTATATTAGAACTATACCCCCAGCTCAGCTGCATGTAAATCCACCGGCTTTCCTCCAGCGCTATTACCAGCAACCCCTTTGGAAATGGGGTCCGGATTCTGCATCCTAGTAGGTAGGAAACCGAGGGTGCAACAAGGTGGTCCCTAGCAGGCCTTTTGCATATCAATACACGTTTAAAATACATGTTTAAAATAAATACATGCTTATGGGATCCGGGTGGTGCTGTGGGTTAAACCACAGAGCCTAGGGCTTGCCAATCAGAAGGTCGGCGGTTCGAATCCCTGTGACGGGGTGAGCTCCTGTTGCTCGGTCCCTGCTCCTGTCAACCTAGCAGTTCGAAAGCATATCAAAGTGCAAGTAGATCAATAGGTACCGCTGCAGCGGGAAGGTAAACAGTGTTTCCTTGCGCTGCTCTGGTTCGCCAGAAGCAGCTTAGTCCTGCTGGCCACATGACCTGGAAGCTGTACGCCGGCTCCCTCGGCCAATAATGCGAGATGAGCGCCACAACCCCAGAGTCGGTCATGACTGGACCTAATGGTCAGGGGGGCCTTTACCTTTACCTTACATCAGTGATGGCTAACCTTGACACTCCAGATGTTTTGGGACTACAACTCCCATCATCCCTGACCACTGGTCCTGTTAGCTAGGGATGATGGGAGTTGTAGTTCCAAAACATCTGGAGTGTCAAGGTTAGCCATCACTGCCTTACATGTTTAAAAAGTTATTTTCACTCAAAACAACACCTTCCTCTAATTCCAATTCTTGAGAACTGCACCACCACAACATTTGGAGAAGTATGAAATCGGGTGCAGAGTTAGGTTTCGACATCTGCATTAGTGGGAGAGATGCAGATCTGTACTAAAAAACCAAATTCCTCCAGCATCCTCAACTCCCCCCAAGTAAGTCCTCCCCATTGCAGGGTGCTGACCTCTCACCTGCTAAGAGCAGCATCTGCCAGGAGACCTTCCAGCCACGGGTTCTGCGTGGCCTGTCCATCTTGTGGCTGCACTTCCTGGAGGATCGGTTTGGCTCTCTGTCCCTTCACTGCTAGTGCTCTGGGGTCTTTCTCTGCTCCTTGCCTAGTTGCCTGGTTCCAGCACCACTGCTGACTCCGAGCAAATCTCCGATCAGAGAAACAGGAACTTGGCAGCTGAATTTTCAACACTGGGTCCCCCCCCCCCCCCGGGTTGCAAATCATCCAAACAAAGCTCTTTCATTAACTTCCTTTTATGCCCTTACTAGCCAAGCTGAAGCCCTGAACTATTTGCTCAAATCCAACTCAGCAGCACCCGCCTCAAAAAACGTCAGCAAAGATGCAGTCCGGGTTTCAAGAGTGCACAGAGGGAGACTGAAACGGAGAGTTGGGAAGTTTAGGGTTCGTTACAGAAAAGGTCTAACGCGGTGGTCTCCAACCAGTCCAGAACTTAGATCTGCTGTAGACTCCCAACCAGGAACTTGGCACCTGCTTCTGCTTTTTCGATTTAAATTTGTGATTACTAGTGCTAGGATTTCACCATAGATCACACGCTGAGATGCTGGCATACTATTATTTCCCAGTGGAAGTGAGCCAAATGTTCTTGCTGCAGCCTTTGAACCCTTATAGCGACACAATTCTCTCTTTGTTTTCCAGCATTTTTCCTCGTCGGCCAAGACTTGTGGTTGATGTGGAGCAAGAGGGAAGGTCACCACCACCATTTAGACTTGTGTTTTGGTACCAAAAGAAGGCCTTCCTATCCCTTTCACCACCTTCTTTCTCTCTGTGTCACCCATAGCTGTCAACCCTCCCTTTTTTTGCGGGAAACTCCCTTATTCCAATGCCGTTTCCCGCTTCTATCCCGGATTGTTGATATCCCTTAAATTTCCCAGATTTCAAAGGAAGCAGCTCCTCTCCCTCCCTGCCGGCCAGGGAGGCTCCTCAGCTGCATTGCTCGGCTGCCAATAAGGAGTCTGAGACTGACTGGGGGCGGAGCTTGCATGCCTTGTGCAGCCAGACCCTCATGCCCAACCAGACAGCCAGCCTGCCTGCCGTCTATGTGCTCACTCTTTTGCTCACCCGTTCGCGCGCAGCCTCTGGAGCGCAGGGTGGCGAGGCTACTTGGTGCCATTGCACCGCCCTCGCGGCACCCCTTATTTTCAAATCTGAAAGTTTGAAAAAATCCCTTATTTTCAAATCTGAAAGTTGACAGCTATGGTGTCGCCCATTGCTCTGCCCCTTCTTATAGAGTCCCTGTGTCTCTTGCATGTACGCACCCCTTGGATGTCCTCTCAAATGACTTCCTTCTTCATTTGACCAGCTTTTAGCTAGGACTGCTCTGCTAGCTCTCAGATAACAGAAGCACTGGGATTATTGTCCCATATAGGGTAGATCCACATGTACATATTTGTCACTAAGTCTTCCTTCAGGAATCCAACTGTGAACTGATGTGAGTAAACTTCTTTTATTGATTTTGAATAAGATTGCTGTGTCTTTATTCTTTTAAGAGGGATTTAAGGGAATTTACCAGGAACATAATCTGAGAGAGAGATTGAATTGTACAATAGTGAGAGGCTCACACGAGCCTGCAACCAGCTACCTGCTGTGCATGAAAAGGGGAATGTAACTCTGCTACATAAAGAAACTTGCTAGTGCAAGTTAGGAAGGATATTAATAAACAATATATCCTCTCCTGCCACCCTGAACATTCCCACATTGGAAAGGAGGCACAAGGCTCTGGCAGGGTCCTGGCATCCTTCCACCCCCACCCCCACCCTCTCTCAAACTTTTATTTATTCATTTTCACTTTTAACATTTATCATCATACATAAATCACACTCATTTTACAAATAGGGTTCTCAGAATCCCCGAACTTCCCTCCATGGTTTTCCAAGATATTCTTTTCAAACTGCTTCATATCATATTTTCTTAAAACTCAAATTTTTATCATAGTTCTCTCTTCATTGCAAGTGTTTTCAAATTCCTGCTAATATTTTCAATTTTTTACAGTGTTCTTTCAAGTAACTTTAAAAAAACTTCCCCATTCTTTGTTAAATTTATTGTCTTATTGATCTCTGATTTTCCCGGCAGGAGGGTCACATGTTGGCGGTTCAGGTGCCTCAACAGTAGAAGCCTTTTCAGTCCGACATCGGCCACCTGAGGGAGAGAGGCTACTGGGAATCAAATCTTAACATTCAAGCTCTCCATTAGTTGTTACTTTTTAAGAATATACGATATGTGTTGCGTAGAGTACTGGACCAGGAGCTGGGAGACGAGGGTTCAAATCCTCACTTGGCCACTTGAAGTCCACCGAGTGACCTCGGGCCAGTCGCTACCTCTTAGCTTAACCTCCCTCACAAAAGTTGTTGTGAGGATAAAATGCAACGGGGAAGAACCAACATATGCCACCTTCAGTTCATTGTAGGAAAAGTGGGGCAGAAATAATAATAATAATAATAATAATAATAATAATAATAATGTGCTGCCCATCTGACCGGGTAGCTCCAGCCATTCTGGGTGGTTGCCAACAAAAATAATAATAGTAAAAGCACAATAGAACACCACACACTAAAAACTTCCCTGAACAGGGCTGCCTTCGAAAACACAATAAACAAATAATAATAATAATAATTTATTATTTATACCCCGCCCATCTGGCTGGGTTTCCCCAGCCACTCTGGGCGGCTTTCAACAGAGCATTAAAATACAATAATCTATAAAACATTAAAAGCCTCCCTAAACAGGGCTGCCTTCAGATGTCTTCTAAAGGTCTGGTAATTGTTGTTCTCTTTGACATCTGAAGGGAGGGCGTTCCACAAGGCGGGTGCCACTACCGAGAAGGCCCTCTGCCTGGTTCCCTGCAACTTGGCTTCACGCAGCGAGGGAACCGCCAGAAGGCCCTCGGCACTGGACCTCAGTGTCCGGGCTGACCGATGGGGGTGGAGACGCTCCTTCAGGTATACTGGACCGAAGCCATTTAGGGCTTTAAAGGTCAGCACCAACATCTGCAGAGGAGTTCTCCAATACAAAATGAATGCAGACAATACCATCAGACCAAAAGGAATTTTGGGTCACATGCCACATCAGATGCCTCAATGAGGCCTTTTCAGCATTGCTCCTCTGCATTAGAATATGTTAGACTGTTTCACACTATACTATTAGACTATACCTTGTGAAGTCGAGTATACCTGAAACATTAATTTTGGCAGAATCAGTCTCTATTTTAAGTCTAACGAAATGTTCCATACAGATTCTAAAGCAATTTCCCATTATTTGGGCTGTATGGCACATTCTAACTCCCTATTCTGTTCCTATGTTCCCACACTGCTTATCTCTCCCCCCCCCCAACTGCCGCCAATACGGATTTGTAAGCAACAGTCCCAGGTTTAACTTTCTAGCAATTAGTTCTAGCTTGCAGCTTTCATGGTCATACTCACGGCATCTGTAGAGCGAGATCCCCAGCCCAATCAATGACAGTATCAGAATCAAGATCCCAGCAGTGAGCTTAGCAATGTCCTCTGCCTCCCAAAGAGCTTGGCTTGAACGAGAACCTGGAATCGAAAAATGTCCTTTTGAGGGATGCAGTGGCCAGATTAATGGTCGTGGTTACCTTTAGAACTCAATTAACCAGTATTCTGGCGTGCTCTGGTCCATGGGGTCATGAAGAGTCGGACACGACTAAACGAATAAACAACAACCAGTATTCTAAAACCGCTGCGCTGACTGCCAGTTTGTGTCCAGCGCCAATTCAAGGTACTCATGCTAGTGTGTAAAGCCCCAAACAACAAAGGTCCGAAATATCTGGAAAGCTGCTTCCTTCCCTACAGACCACCCTTAGTGTTACAATTGGCAGAGGGACCCTTCTTTGTAGTTCTTCTACCCTCAGTTGTTGAGGGAGTGACCCAGGACTCAGCATTCTCTGTGGCAGCCCCCAAATTGTAGAATATCTTCCCCACAGATATATTCCTAGCACCTTCTCTATACAACTTTGGTGAATGCTGAAGATGCACCTTTTTACATGGCGTGTATGTGTTTTAGGACCAACCCTATCTCTGAAGGTGGAAAATTGCAGCTGCCGGGCAGGTTTGCCCTCAGCACCTCTCATTTTGCAAAATAGGTCACCACAGCAGTTGGCGCTGTGGGTTAAACCACAGAGCCTAGGGCTTGTCGATCAGAAAGTCAGTGGTTCGAATCCCCGTGATGGGGTGAGCTCCCATTGCTTGGTCCCTGCTCCTGCCCACCTAGCAGTTCGAAAGCACGTCAAAGTGTAAGTAGATAAATAGGAACCGCTCTGGCGGGAAGGTAAACGGTGTTTCTGTGCGCTGCTCTGGTTCTCCAGAAGCGGCTTAGTCACGCTGGCCACATGACCTGGAAGCTGTACACCGGCTCTCGGCCAATAAAGCAAGATGAGCGCCGCAACCCCAGAGTCGTCCGCGACTGGAACTGATGGTCAGGGGTCCCTTTACCTTTACCTTTAACATTCTCAAACAACCACTAATCTACATTTAGTAATCCCTGACATGTTTGAAAGCACGTCAAAGTGCAAGTAGATAAATAGATACCGCTCCGGCGGGAAGGTAAACGGCATTTCCATGCGTTGCTGTGGTTTCGGTGTTCCATTGCGCCAGAAGCAGCTTAGTCATGCTGGCCACATGACCCGGAAAAACTGTCTGTGGACAAACGTCGGCTCCCTCGGCCAGTAAAGCGAGATGAGCGCCGCAACCCCAGAGACGTTCGCAACTGGACTTAACTGTCAGGGGTCCTTTACCTTTTTTAACATCTCTTGGATGCACCCACCCCACCCCCCACCCCAAGAGAGGAGAATAGGAATTGCCAGCATGGTCAGGCTAGGATTACTCACTGCTTATTATGCTGGGATTGCTCATGGCGTTGCTAATGGGGTTTCTGACCTCGCAGGTATAGGTCCCCGATTCATCTTTGGAGGCTCCAGCTAGTGTGAGGGTTCTGTTCTGCTCAGAGAGTCCTGGTGGAGCTTGGAGGAGCTCCCCATCCTTGAACCAGAAGACTTTGACATTGGAGCTGTCCGAGGTGCTACAGTGCAAGGTGAGGCTCTGGTTCTCTGCCAGCACTGCTTCTACAGGCAACAGAGCTGGTCTGGAGAGGATTTCTGTACAAAGAATAGAAAGAGGCTGATCCTTGGTGAGTCCTCGTGTGTCCCAGCTCTGCATTCTCCATCACATATGACAATTAAGGAACCCCACCTTTAGACCATTCCCCAAGACAAGAGAGGCTCACTTGGGGTGTGTGTGTGTGTGTGTGTGTGTGTGTGTGTGTGTGGTTGACTACACACTCAGGTGAAACACATGGGATGCCTTACTTAATGCCAGGGACTGGGCAGAGGAGGAATGGTGGGGACCGCCTCCCCAGCCTGACCCTTCCAGAGAAGAAGGAGACAGTTCAGAATTACAACAGGGGTTTGAAGGTTGTCACAGCTCAGAGGCAGATGAGGGGGAAAGCTGGGAAATAATGGGAGAGGAGGAGGTGGAGGAGGAGGAGGAGGAGGAAGCACCAGGGGAGAGACAGCTGACACTCAGTGTCTTTAGAGAGCATCCCAGACCCCTCCTTTCCTAGAACCCGGCGGGCATTGAAAGTAGGAGAGCAGAGAGCTCAGAGGCAGAAGGCACAGCTCAGCCCACCGTAGTGATGACGCATAAGGGAGAGACGGAGGGGGTGGGGTTTCACTCGGAGCAACGCCATTACACCAAGAGGCTGCATTTCTAAGCCTCTCTCTGTGAATATTGAATAAAAAACATTGGTAAGAACTTTCCTTGTCTTATCCACTCCTAGCAACCTACCATGGGGGGTTGGATCCTCTGAAGCCTGACATTTAATGACGCAGCAGGAGAGACAATTCAGGGTGCATTTAAACTAGGCTCCCTAAGCCTGTGGCTCCCCAGATGTTATTATTGCTATTATTAATTATATAATTTGGTTAGTTCCTTTATCTTGCCCAGGGCAAAGCAAAGTGACTTACAAGCAAACAACCCCACATACTGTATTGGCCCAAATATAAGCCGCACCTTTTTTCCAAACTCTGATAATAAAAAATTAAAGTGCAGCTTATATTCATGACCTTATGCCACCGGCATATTGGCCTGGCTCCGCGCCCCCCCCCCCCAGGAAGCAGTCCGGGAGTGCAGGGCAATGGTGCCCATCCCGTCTGCTGCTCCCAAGCCTCCCCCAAGCTGCCAAATTTTAAAGGTGCCGCTTATATGCGGGTGCAGCTTATATTCAGACCAATACTGTAGATACAGTGGTACCTCGGGTTACAAACACCTCGGGTTACAAACACTTCAGGTTACAGACTCCGCTAACCTGGAAGTAGTACCTCGGGTTAAGAACTTTACCTCAGGATGAGAACAGAAATCACGCGGCGGCAGCGGCAGGCCCCATTAGCTAATGTGGTACCTCAGGTCAAGAACGGTTTCAGGTTAAGAACGAACCTCCGGAACGAATTAAGTTTGTAACCAGAGGTACCACTGTACATTAAAACCAAGCAGGGGGAAAGGGGAAAGAAATACATTATAAATATTGCACCTACATCTAAAAGGCTACAGATGGTTGAAGGCCAAAGACCTAGTTATAGAGGAATGTTTCCCCCCGGTGCCTAAAGATATATCAGGATGCTGCCAGATGTTGTCCAGCTCCAACACCCCTCATTCCTGATCATTGGCCATGCTGGCTGGAGGCCCACAGATTTCCTCATCCCTGACATAAAGGCATCAGAATGGCTGGAGAACATCTTACCTGAAACCTCCATGTCCACATGGCCTGTCGTGGAAAGCACACCACCTTCGTCAAGTGTTACTGTATAAACCCCAGAGTCCTCTGGTACTAAATTCCTGATGTGAAGGGAGCAGCCAGGACCCGTTGTCTCTCGCCCAGTGTAGGCCGCTCCTATCTCATAAAGCATAGATATATGGATGATGATCAGTTCCTCCGATTCAGCTGTCACCCCACGGTACCAGCGGCACCTTTTAACATCTTCTAAGACAACTCCTGGTGTAAGGGTGACGCTCTGCCCTGCTACTGGATTCAGTGGTTCCACAGCGATGGAGATTTTGGTGGTGATGGTGTCCTGGCCTTGAGTCAGCAGGAAGCAACAACTCAGGATGGAGGCTGCAGTGTGGGATATAAGAGAGATTTTTCTCATCAAGCCAGGGGTGGCAATCTTTTCCAGCCTGAGGGACACATACCTTTGTACAGTGGACTAGCCTCTACAAACTACAAAACCCTCTATCCTATGACCAGGAAAGAAAGACACATATTATTATTATTATTATTATTATTATTATTATTATTATTATTATTATTTTGAGGTGGCTGGAGGATGGATGGCGGCTAACAGATTGAGGTTGAATCCTGACAAGACAGAAGTACTGTTTTTGGGGGGACAGGGGGCGGGCAGGTGTGGGGGATTCCCTGATCCTGAATGGCGTAACTGTGCCTCTGAAGGACCAGGTGCGCAGCCTGGGAGTCATTTTGGACTCACAGCTGTCCATGAAGGCGCAGGTCAATTCTGTGTTTAGGGCGGCTGTCTACCAGCTCCATCTGGTACGCAGGCTGAGACCCTACCTGCTCACAGACTGTCTCGCCAGAGTGGTGTGTGCTCCCACTTGGACTACTGCAATGCGCTCTACGTGGGGCTACCTTTGAAGGTGACCTGGAAACTACAATTAATCCAGAATGCAGCAGCTAGACTGGTAACTAGGAGTGGCCGCTGAGACCACATAACACCAGTCCTGAAAGACCTACATTGGCTCCCAGATAGTCCCCAAAAAGCTCCCCAGTTTTCCATGATAAACAGTTCATCATTTCAATCTCTGAGTTTTACAGCCAATTTCAGCCATTTCAGCATATTCCATTAACATTATAAGCCGTTTCTGCACATGTAAGATTCTGACTGCGCAAGAGGCATTCTCAGGACCCATTCCAAATGTTGGTGGTGATGGATTGTGGTTCCCAATGTACAGTGCAGCATGAAAAGCTGTTTAAAACAAATGGCATGGTGGGTCCTAAAAAATTCTGTGTCTCAGGTGTCAAAGGCCAGAGTAGAGAGGGGCATCTTCAGCATTTGCTGAAAACTTACAGTGGAGAGGGAGATCCATAACTTAGAACGCCCTTTTCTGGACTGCCGCCCGCTGAGCTTCTGAAGATGGTGGAACAACCAAGAGGGTCCTCTGAGCTGATCTTAACACCCAGGAGGGTCTGTAGGGAAGGAGGTGGCCTTTCAGATATTTGGCGCCTGAGTCATGTAGGGCTTTAAACAACAAAACGTTCCACCTCCACTGTGTGAGGTGTTATCCTTCTGAATGCCAGTTGTTGGGAGTCACAAGTAGGGAGGTTGCTGTTGCACTTGGGTCGCGCCGGTGGCCTTCCTGTAGGCATCTGGCTAGCCTATGTGAGGATGCTGGACTAGATGGGCCTCTGACCTGCTCATGTTCTTAAGATTGGGGAGAAGGAAAAAGAAGGGTGTTGACTTTGGCAGAGGAACACAAGGCAGGAGGTCGAATGCCCCCTACATTCCTCCTTAACGCCCTTTCGCTGCCGACTCTCAGGCCCCAAATCTGTGCCACACTTTCACCAGGCGCCACAATTTAAGAAGGATACTGACAAGCTGGAACGTGTGCAGAGGACAGTGACCAAGAGGATCAAGGTGAGGAAATGAAGAACAAGAAAACACACTGAACTGACGTTTTGGTATGATCTGAGGATGCTTGACAACTGAGGCGAAACTTAATCCTGCAATAAAAATCTAACACACCACGAGGAATTTCCTTTGTCTAAAGCTAACTAGTACGCATGCTCTCACTGTTTGCCATTCGGACCAATTAGGAGGAGACAGTATGTTCATACCAATGAGTTTTGTAAGAAAGAGAGAGAGAAACAAAATGATCTGATTGGGTGACTGAATTTGTAATTTTTGTAAATGAGTATAAAAAATGTTGGGGTCTTTGTTTGTTGTCCAGTCTTTGCGAAGCAATCCCACTAGATCAAAACTTCTGCACAGAAATAAACGTTTGGACTCCTTTTTCACAAACCCTGCCTCATGAACTTTTTGGTTTACTCATAAGAAAGGGAGAAGGTTTTCCTGCAACAAAGGGTCTGGAAACCAAGCCTTATGAGGAATGGTTGAAGAGAAGAAGAAGAGTTTGGATTTGATATCCCACTTTATCACTACCCGAAGGAGTCTCAAAGCGGCTCACATTCTCCTTTCCCTTCCTCCCCCACAACAAACACCCTGTGAGGTGAGTGGGGCTGAGAGACTTCAGAGAAGTGTGACTAGCCCAAGGTCACCCAGCAGCTGCATGTGGAGGAGCGGAGACGCGAACCCGGTTCACCAGATTACGAGACTACCACTCTTAACCACTACACCACACTGAGGGAGTTGGGTATGCTTAGCCTGGAAAAGAGGAGATGATGGTACTGTGCTAAGCTGCACCCACCCCTTCCTCCTGGTGATGCTGTAAAGGTAAAGGGACCCCTGACCATTAGGTCCAGTCATGTCCGACTCTGGGGTTGCGGCGCTCATCTCGCTTTATTGGCCGAGGGAGCCAGCGTACAGCTTCCGGGTCATGTGGCCAGCATGACAAAGCCGCTTCTGGCAAACCAGAGCAGTACACGGAAACGCTGTTTACCTTCCCGACAGAGCGGTTCCTATTTATCTACTTGCACTTTGACGTGCTTTCGAAGTGCTAGGTTGGCAGGAGCTGGGACCGAGCAACAGGAGCTCACCCCGTCGCAGGGATTCGAACCGCCGACCTTCTGATCAGCAAGCCCTAGGCTCTGTGGTTTAACCCACAGTGCCACCTGGGTGATGCTGTAGAAAGAAGGAAATAATCGCTTTTGCCCAGAGAACACCCTGCTGTCCCACCCACTGTGTCAACACTATTATATAGGCCATATATATATGGGGGTAGCGAGAAGAACTGTTTTTGAAAGGTGTTTTGAGCACTCGTTCCTGTACCTTCTCAGCAACCTGCCCCATTTCCTCTAGGAAACATGGGACTCGTCCACATTATATCACTACTTTGCTGTTAATCCCCATTAACCCCATTTGTGATAAACTAAAGTAGTCCACACCTGCTCGTATTTGCAACTTCAGCTTCACCTGTTCATACCAGGAAGCGTCCGCTGGGTTGTTTGTTCCCATCTTTTAATTTGTTGAATCTGTTATGCCAGTAAAGCACAGGCAGGGCATGCGGAGCAAACGTTGTGGGTGCGCCTTCCTTTTAAAACAACCCGAGAAATGTTCAAAAGTCAACAGGCAATTGCGAACTTGCTTGTGCAATCGGTTCGTGTGTGTGTGTGTGTGTGTGTGTGTGTGTGTGTGTGTGTGTGTGTCTCTGTGTGCAAATTTGGGATAATCAAAATAAATAGCTATAGCTAGTGAGGGATCAAAAGGAAATATAAGAAGATGCCCTTGCAAGATCAGGCCAATGGCTCATCTAGTCTAGCATCCTGTTCTCACAGTGGCCAACTAGATGTCTTTGGCAAAACTGGCAAGCGGGACCCGGGCACAAGAGGACTCTCCCCTCCTGCCATAGGAGCCAACTCCTAGGGGCCATGGGGGCTTCGGCCCCCGCAATAAAATAAAACCCCAAAGTTGGTGGGCATTGTCATTCAAATGTTGTGTGCGCACCGCCATCATGTGATCGGTTATGCCAGACAGGGCTTGCTTGTGCCCCCCCAATGCCAACTTTTATTCAAGTTGGCACCCCTGCCGTCTCCAGCAACTGGTCTTCAGAAGTATTACTGCCTCTGACCTTGAAGGCAGAGCACAGCCTAGTAGTCCTTGATGGTCTTGCAATCCATGAATTTGCCCAATCCTCTTCTGAAGTTGGTGGCCATCACTGCCTCTTGCGGCAGTGAGTTCCACAGTTTAACTATGTGTGCAGGAGGACTTTATCTTTGCTGAATCTTCCAACGCTTAGCTCCTTTAGGTGCAGATGATTTCTGGTGTCATGAGAGAGGGAGGAAAAATTTTCTCTGCCCACTAGGTTGAATTCTATAAACTTCTATCGTGTTGCCTCCGAGTTGCCTTCTCCTTGAGCTAAAGAGGCCCAAACTGCAACCTTTCCTGGCAACGATGCTTATGCTCCATCTATACGTATAAAAGGCTACGTTCCTGACACACCCACTGGCAAAGAAGGGAAAGGAGTCATAAACTCTTTGCTCACACAACTTGCTGCACAATATATAGGGTACAGAATTTTTTACGATGTGGTTTACTGCTGCTGTTTTCTGATTTTGTGCAAACCTTATCAAAAGTGGGTGGGGGTCCTTTGTCCCGGAGAGCATCAGAAATAGGAGCAGAACTGCTGTCGGGGGGGGGGGAGTGCCAGATTTACTCATAAGCTAAACAAGCTATATCTTAGGGCCCGTCTCTCTTGCCCCCCCCATGTACTTCTTCTTAATTGTATTTCACTATTAATATACGTCTTCTTAATTGTATTTCACTTCAACAATTACTTTGATAAAACACATATTTTCTTGTGTGCAAATGGCTTTAGATACCTATGAGGTCCATAAATGAGCATATATTCAACACAAAAAAACAGCGACAATTTTTTTGTTGACAAAGGACAGCTGGACATATAAAGGGCCCCGTTACCTTCAGTAGCTTAGGGCCTCATCAAACCCAAATCCGGCCCTGGGGGGTGGGTGGGAATCATTTGTAGTAATAACAGCAATAGCTACAGCCGCAGCAGGATGATAGAATCATAGAATCATAGAGTTGGAAGAGACCACAAGGGCCATCCAGTCCAACCCCCTGCCAAGCAGGAACACCATCAAAGCATTCTTGACAGGTGGCTGTCAAGCCTCTGCTTAAAGACCTCCAAAGAAGGAGACTCCACCACACTCCTTGGCAGCAAATTCCGCTGTCGAACAGCTCTTAACTGTCAGGAAGTTCTTTCTAATGTTTAGGTGGAATCTTCTTTCTTGTAGTTTGAATCCATTGCTCCGTGTCCGCTTCTCTGGAGCAGCAGAAAACAACCTTTCTCCCTCCTCTTTATGACATCCTTTTATATATTTGAACATGGCTATCATATCACCCCTTAACCTTCTCTTCTCCAGGCTAAACATACCCAGCTCCCTAAGCCGTTCCTCATAAGGCATCATTTCCAAGCCTTTGACTATTTTGGTTGCCCTCTTCTGGACACGTTCCAGCTTGTCAGTATCCTTCTTGAGCTGTGGTGCCCAGAACTGGACACAGTATTCCAGGTGAGGTCTGACCAGAGCAGAATACAGTGGTACTATTACTATCCATTTGGGGAATGAACTCCGAAAGCAGACAAGTACAGTGCCGAGACCCACTTACACACCACCAAAGGCTATCAAGGGTAACCCGTTCCGCAACCTACTTTGGGTCTTCCCCCCCCCCCGAGGGTCCCGAACCCTCTCACCTGCTAGAAATGCTGCCTCCCAGCTCCTTTTCCACCCAAGGAAAAGCCCCCAGTGGTGACTCAGTCGCCCCTCCTGGCTCCCCATTGCCAAGCTGGGTGTTCCAGTACTCAGCCGGACTCCTGGGTCCCTCCAGTCCGCTTCCTGAAGACTGCCTGTATTTATGTGTCTGCAGGAGCCTCAGGTGTGGGCAGGGTGGAATCTCTGCCCTGCCTTGCCCTCTCCTGGAGCCAGTCAGGGTGTCTTCCCTCCACCCAGCTTCCCCAGAGCTGGATGGCAAGTGTGGCAGGAAGATTCAAGGACAATCAAAGAAACGTTTAAACATTTCGGTGCAGTATAGTATACAGTAGTACAGTATTAAAATCACTCATTCGTTTTTGTTTTTGTTTCTGCAACCAGAAACAATATCCATGCCTCTCTTCAAGAGCATTGGCTATTCACCTGCAGTTCTCCACAACATATTGCTGTGAACAGGGATGTTCAACCCTGTCAAATATAAAATAAAAAATAAAAAAATTCCTTCCAGTAGCACCTTAGAGACCAACTAAGTTTGTTCTTGGTATGAGCTTTCATGTGCATGCACACTTCTTCAGATACACACGAAAGCTCATACCAAGAACAAACTTAGTTGTTCGCTAAGGTGCTACTGGAAGGAATTTTTTTACCGGTATTTTTTATTTTGTTTTGACTATGGCTGACCAACACGGCTACCTACCCGTACCTGTCAAATATGAAAGATCAGAAAAGAGAAGGGCTTTTTGTGTGTGTGTTGATGAGATGAGAGTTTGCTTGCCTCAAGTTAGACCTAATATAAACGAGATTACCTGGCAAAAGCAAGCTCCCACATCTCACTAAGCTTGTGCAGTATACATACTCAAGGAACATATGTAAGAAACCAATTTATAATTATCATTTTGGGAATGATTCCTTATGTAGCTCCATTGCTTTATACTTTCTGGATGCCCCTTGATCATATTATAAGGTATTTGTGTAGTAGTAGTAGTAGTAATAATAATAATAATAATAATAATAATAATAATAATAATAATAATACAGTGGTACCTCAGGTTACATACGCTTCAGGTTAAGAACTTTGCTTCAGGATAAGAACAGAAATTGTGCTCTGACGGCGCAGCGGCAGCGGGAGGCCCCATTAGCTAAAGTGGTGCTTCAGGTTAAGAACAGTTTCAGGTTAAGAACGGACCTCCGGAACGAATTAAGTACTTAACCAGAGGTACCACTGTAACAACAACAACAACAACAATAACAACAACAACAGCAACAACAATTTATTATTTATACCCCGCCCATCTGGCTGGGTTTCCCCAGCCACTCTGGGCGGCTCCCAACAGAATATTAAAAACACAATAGAACATCAAGCATTAAAAACTGACTTCAGATGTCTTCTAAACGTCAGATAGTTGTTTATTTCCTTGACATCTGGTGGGAGGGAGTTCCACAGGGCAGGTGCCACTACTGAGAAGGCCCTCTGCTGGGCTCTCTCTCTCTCTCTCTCTCTCTCTCTCTCTCTCTCTCTCTCTCTCTGTGTGTGTGTGTGTGTGTGTGTGTGTGTGTGTGTCTCTCTCTCTCTCTCTCTCTCACACACACACACACAGAGAGAGAGAGAGGGAGAGAGGGAGAGAGAGAGCTGATAATTCAGGGAGTTGGCTCGGAATCTCCTTGTTGCTGACCAAAACCAACTGCCCCCGCCTCCAAAATGGCAAAAGTTCTGGCTTGGTGTACAAATGTATAGCCTGCCTTTCAGAAGAACCTCCCCAGAAAGGACCACTCTACCCCCATGCACACACTGCTCCCTGTGGCTCAGTCCTCTGCTTTGTGACCTCTTCCTGTTACCAGGGAGCATCACACTGCTGCAGGGTGGGGGGGGAGAGAAGAGGGGAACTATGGATGAAGCACCCTGGGCCTAGGAGGACAGCCTGGGGCGGGTGGGGAGTGGGTGGGCTCAGCTGGGGGTCTCGGCCGCTGGTGGCACGGAGCACGGGAGGAACCTAGGCAACCAGCTGGGCACAAAGGCCACCCTCCCAGGATGTCCAAGCCCCTCCCATATCCAAGAGGGGCGGGAACATCATGTGGACAGTGCCCGCGAGCTGGCGCCCCCTGTGGCCATGGGAGATCCTGGGCAATGGTGCTTCTAGCAGGTGAGAGTTTACTTGGGACTCCGTGGGGAGGCACTAAGACCTAAAATTGCACTTTCGAGGTGATGTAACTTCTTTGGCTGTCTCAGTACAAGTCGTGCCCCACCCAACCCCAAAATCCTGACACCATGGGGCAACAATACAACTGTTCTTTGAAATATGTAAAGAGCATATAATGTTCCCCCTTCTAACCCCTTTTCCCAGGGATGCAACTTTGTCAGGCCTTCCTCATAGAATTCATAGTTGGAATGGGCCCTGAGGTTCATCTTGTCCAACCCCACCTGTATCACCCGCCCAATCGCCCCTGTATATCTCCTACTCGCGGGTGCAAACAATCGCCCGTCACCCCTACGAACTACGCGACCCCAAATTTTAAACAATAGTTTTAAATTAAAAAAACCCTCGTCTTATACGCGAAAAAATACGGTACCTGCCACCCCACCCCACCCCGATATTTTGTTCCAGATCGCACCCCTGGGGCTGCTCACAGTTTGCAACTGGCCTCAACAGTATGTAAGGAAGAGTCTTGACCCCCGGCTGCATTGCAACTGGTGTTGATGGCTGTACAGAGTAGGACCTGGGTCTTCTGGGGCGTGGCTCAAATTTCCCAGCTTCCTGCCACTCCCGCCACCACAGTAGGTGAGGGGGCAGTTGACACCACCTCCAGTCCCAGAGGAGATGGCCCTGCTGCTCTCCCTTGCAGGGCAGTTGGTTCCAGGGGCTTCTGTGAGGGGAGGATGCCAGCCTAGCGGGGTCCCCATCCTCCTCCCTTCAGAGGTCTAGAAACTAAGGAGGAGGAGGAGGCTGACAGACAGGACCACCCACTGGGCTGGATGTCACTCATGCTCTGCTGCCAAGATGTGGCAGAAACTATAACTGTATGGCAGCAAATCTGCACCCCCAAATCTGCAGCAGAGCATGCAGGGAGCCCCCCTAACAGATTTAGGAGTTGCCCGGGAAAGGAGAGGGGGAGAAATCCCATTGCTCAAGCATGAATCCTGATATATATTTTTTCTTATGAAATAACAAAAAGGCAACGGACAGTGTTCCAGTATTGCCACTGTTTCGTTAGTGTCTTCATCAGCATATAATAACTAACCATATGATAGAAATTTTCACGGAGCAGTGGTCATAAAAATATGTAACGACTGCATATTTTGCATATTTTACATATTTTAAATATTTTACATATTTTTATGACCACTGCTCTGTGAAAATTTCTATCATATGGTTAGTTATTATATGCTGATGAAGACACTAACGAAACAGTGGCAATACCGGAACACTGTCCGTTGCCTTTTTGTTAAAATATACAGTGGTACCTCGACTAACGACGATAATGCGTTCCGACGCGATTTACGTTAGTTGAAAAAATTCGTTCGCCGAATCCCCATAGGAACGCATTGGGAAAAAATTCGTAAGTCGAAGAAATCCTATTCAAAAATTCGTAAGTCGAAAAAATCCTATTAAAAGCGGCCGCGACGTCTTTTCTTAAGTCGAAGAAATTCGTATGCGGCGGCCATTTTGTTTTACCGGAAGTCATTCGTTAGGCGAAAACTACGTTAGGCGAGTTACTCGTTAGGCGAGGTACCACTGTATATCACTTTCAAACCATCATTGGCCGTTGTGTTGCTTATTTTTGGTTTTCTGCTTAAAGAGCGCAACACGCAGGTTTTTTTTGTCTTGCCAAGCGTGAATCCTTGCACAGAGAGAAAAGTTACTTAGCGCTGCATTGTATGCCAGCCATTCTCTCCAGATCCCCAACTTTCATTCTGTGGGAAAGAAAGAAAGAAAAAAAAAGAGGGAGTCTCTTGCTTCTGCAGAACCTGAGATGTTGGGCAAAGTGTACAAGCAATATTGCTCCCATTTTGGGTAAGAAACTAGCTTACTCCCATTTTCCTTCACACACACATCCCCTTGGAGAAATCCATGCAGACCTCCCATGAATAGAATGGTATGATCCAATATAAGGTTTTTTTTTCTTATGTCACTTCCTAGAAATGAATGAGGCTGGATCTATACAGATTTAAAAAAAACTATAGGGGGAAAAACGCTAGAAAAGCTCTTAATTGAAAATCCCTTTGGCGCTGGATTGCTGCCCTGCAGCGCCATCTGGTGCCACATGTTTATAACACGGTTATAATGATATAATTGACAAGTGTAGCCGTGTCCTGACTGTCTCTTCCCTGCCCCTTCACCTCTAGGTCATATCTTGAGTTCATGCTTCCTGTTGACACAAGCTCTTCAGAACATTACCATTGATGTCAGCCTGGATCCAGAATTCCCCCTGGTAGGGCAGGATGTCACCTTCATCCCCAAAGGGCTTATGTTAGACGTCACCTCCTGCCTGTGGACAAAAGGGGAAAAGGACGAATCTTTCCCCATCTTCCTCTATCACCCGCCCCCCAAAGCTGCATTCCACCCTAAAGTAGCCTATGATGGACGCCAGACGGCAAGCCTCGATTGCTCCCTGCACATCCGGAACGTAACATTCAATGACATTGGCCTCTACGAAATATTCAAGACTAGAAAGATTGCTAACGAAGTGGGTGAGGCATTCTTACTGGTCACAGGTAAGGACTGGGAACCGGGGGAAGAAATCTGACTCAGCTCACATTTATGATTGTTGTTGTTTAGTTGTTTAGTCGTGTCCGACTCTTCGTGACCCCATGGACCAGAGCACGCCAGGCACTCCTGTCTTCCACTGCCTCCTGCAGTTTGGTCAGACTCATGTTGGTAGCTTCGAGAACACTGTCCAACCATCTCGTCCTCTGTCGTCCCCTTCTCCTTGTGCCCTCCATCTTTCTCAACATCAGGGTCTTTTCCAGGGAGTCTTCTCTTCTCATGAGGTGGCCAAAGTATTGGAGCCTCAGCTTCAGGATCTGTCCTTCCAGTGAGCACTCAGGGCTGATTTCCTTCAGAATGGATAGGTTTGGTCTTCTTGCAGTCCATGGGACTCTCAAGAGTCTCCTCCAGCACCATATTTATGATAGCCATCTTCAAATATCTCAAGGACTTGAACATGGAAGGTGGAGTGAGCTTGTTTTCTCCTGCTCCGGAGGGTAGGACTCGAACCAAGGGCTTCAAGTTACAAGAAAGGAGATTCCAACTAAACATCAGGAAGAACTTTCCGAAAGTAAGAGCTGTGGAACGGTCTCCCACTGGAGGTTGTGGGCTCTCCTTCCTTGGAGGTTTTTAAGCAAAGGTTAAATGTCCACCTGTCATGGATGCTTCAGCTGAAATTCCTGCATTGCAGGGGGTTGGACTGGATGACCCTTGGTGGTCCCTGCCAACTCTACGATTCTATGATTCCATGAAAAGCAAACTTAACCTGATTCTCACTTGCCAAAACAAAGTAGCTTTGACAATTTGGAGCTGGGGTCAGCAACCTAAGGCCCATGGGCCACAAGCGGCCCATGAGGGTAGTTTAACCGGTCCATGGACCCCCGCTGCCCACTCAGTCAGCTCCCATGCGCCACGCTAAACCGGCGCAGAGCAGGGTGGGGACCGCCTTCCGCGACGCTGGCCGGCTTCCCATTGGCTACAGGAAGCTCCTGCAGCCAATGGGAAGCTGCGCACGCCTCCTCCGTGCCGGAAGGAACCGGCCCAAGCCACAAAAACTTTGCTGACCCCTGATTTGGAGCAAGGCGTTTGTGATCCTGCTGCTGCTCTGCCTGCTCTGCCTGTGAGTGTTGGGGAGGACCGCTCCCCTTGAGGCCCATCTCCCATCCTGGGCTTGGGGGCAGGCCCCATACTCACCACCACAGTTTATAAGGCCCCAAGGAGGCCTCAGTTGTGTGGGGTGGATGTTTAGTCGGGTGTCGGAATTTGTTTAATTTTGGTGTTTGGGTAACTTTTATTGTTTTTGGTTTTTTATTGTTTTATGTTTGTTTGTTTGTTTGTTTGTTTGATTTTGTATAGGTTTTTAATTAGATTTTAAGGGGAAGGGTCAGGGCTGCCTGGGAGTGGGTCCCAGCCAACAAAATGGCTGGGGCAGGTTCCACAGGGGGGGATGCACTGGGACAACCGATCTCAGTGATCACGGGCAGCAGGAGGAGATACGCTAAGACCAGACCATGTCATTACCGAGGAGGCAGGCTTAGTCGTTGTCTGAGGACTATCCCTCCGGGCCTGGCCCTGACCGGACAGACACTGGAATCAACAAGGGATACCCACATGACCTGAAAGTGTTGCTGTGTAATGCCAGGTCAATGATGAACAAAACCACTGCCATCCACGACCTGATTGTGGATGGAGGATTTGACCTGGCATGTGTGACAGAGACCTGGTTGGATGAAGCAGATGGGCCTGTCCTTGCCGCTGCTTGTCCACCGGGTTTCTCTTACGCACAACAACCCAGGCCATCTGGGCGGGGAGGGGGGTTTGCAGTGATTTTTAGGAAGTCATTAGTTTGCACCAGGCGTCCTATTGGAAAGACCGAGTTTTCTGAGTGCATGTTCTGGAAGTTGGGCAATAGGGGCAGTACAGGATTCCTTTTGGTGTACCGACCTCCCCACTGCACCAAGGATTCCCTGCCCGAGCTACTTCAGGTCATGGTGGATGTGCTCCTGGAGACACCTAGCTTGGTTGTCTTAGGGGATTTTAACATCCATGCCGACACGACCTTACAAGGGGCCGCTCGGGACTTCGTGGAAAGCATGGCCTCCATGGGGCTGTCCCTGAATAAGTTTGGCCCAACTCATAGTCGCGGACATGCCTTAGACCTGGTGTTTACCTCTATGGATGTTGGTGATCTGACACTAATTAAAAGCGAAACAAAAGAAGTGCCATGGCCAGATCACTTCCTGGTACAACTGGACTTCTCCGCAACCCTTCCCCTCTGCCGGGAGGTGGGACCAATTTGGATGGTCTGCCCCCGCTACTTAATGGATCCAATTGGCTTCCAGAGAGTGGTAGGGGATGTTTTATCCCATGTTGATGGCCTTTCAGCTGATTCCCTGGTGGCCCGCTGGAATGTGGAGTTAACCAGGGCTATTGACTGTCTGGCTCCGAAGCGCCCTCTCCGATTGCATGGAGCCCGGACAGCCCCGTGGTTTCCCCCGGAGCTGAGGGCGATGAAACAGTCGCTGAGACGGCTAGAGCGCCGGTGGCGGAAAACTCATTCTGAATCAGACCGGACACAGGCTAGAGCTCAACTTCGAGTCTACCAAGTGGCAATGGCGACGGCGAAGAGGACCTTCTTCACCATTTCTATTGCATCTGCAGAAAACAGCAGCAGGAGACTCTTCCATGTGGTTTTCAATCTATCAGAACCACCTTTGTTACTGGGGTCTGTTGGGACCCCAAGATCTCCTGCAATGCTTTTGCAAAGTATTTTGCAGATAAAGTCGCTCAGATTCGGAAGGAGGTAGACTCCACCGTGGGAGCAGGACCGGTGCGGGAGAGTGCTGGAGCCCTGTCTAGTCATGTTTTATGGGATCAATTCCAATCTGTTACCTCCGAGGATGTGGACAGGCTGCTTGGACGAGTGAAACCGACCACCTGTCTCCTTGATCCTTGCCCATCCTGGCTAATAAAAGCGAGCCGGGAAGGGCTGGGCGATGGGCTCTGCGGGGTGGTGAATGCTTCTCTCTATGAGGGAGTCTTCCCAGACCCGCTGAAAGAGGCAGTCAGTAACTGCTTCTTAAAAAAACATCTTTAGACCTGGTCAATATGGCCAACTATCGCCCAGTCTCAAATCTACCATTCTTGGGCAAGGTGATTGAGCGGGTGGTTGCTGAACAACTCCAAGCACGCCTGGAGGATGCGGACCATTTGGATCCCTTCCAATCGGGATTCAGGCCTCATCATGGGACTGAAACTGCCTTGGTCGCGCTGACTCTGGTGGGCTAGGGACAAAGGTGAGAGCGGTTTCCTAGTTCTGCTGGATCTCTCAGCGGCCTTTGACACCATTGACCATAACATCCTTCTGGACCATCTAGAGGAGTTGGGAGCTGGGGGCACTGTTATACAGTGGTTCCGCTCCTTCCTTCTGGGCCGTGTCCAGAAAGTGGTGGTGGGGGATGAGTGTTCAGACCCCTGGGCTCTCACTTGTGGGGTGCCTCAGGGTTCCGTCCTCTCCCCCATGCTTTTTAATATCTATATGAAGCCGCTGGGAGAGATCATCAGGGGGTTTGGGCTGGGTGTTCATCAGTATGCGGATGATACCCAGCTCTACCCCTCTTTCAAATCAGAACCAGTGAAGGCGGTGAAGGTCCTGTGTGAGTGCCTGGAGACGGTTGGAGGATGGATGGCGGCTAACAGATTGAGGTTGTATCCTGACAAGACAGAAGTACTGTTTTGGGAGGACAGGGGGCGAGCAGGTGTGGGGGATTCCCTGGTCCTGAATGGGGTAATTGTGCCCCTGAAGGACCAGGTGCGCAACCTGGGAGTCATTTTAGACTCACAGCTGTCCATGGAGGCGCAGGTTAATTCTGTGTCCAGGGCGGCTGTCTACCAGCTCCATCTGGTACGCAGGCTGAGACCCTACCTGCCCGCAAACTGTCTCGCCAGAGTGGTGCATGCTCTGGTTATCTCCCGCTTGGACTACTGCAATGTGCTCTACGTGGGGCTACCTTTGAAGGTGACCTGGAAACTGTAATTAATCCAGAATGCGGCAGCTAGACTGGTGACTGGGAGTGGCCGCCAGGACCACATAACACTGGTCCTGAGAGATCTACATTGGCTCCCAGTACGTTTTGAGCACAATTCAAAGTGTTGGTGCTGACCTTTAAAGCCCCAAACGGCCTTGGTCCTGTATACCTGAAGGAGCATCTCCACCTCCATCATTCAGCACGGACACTGAGATCCAGCGCCGAGGGCCTTCTGGCGGTTCCCTCACTGCGAGAAGCAAAGCTACAGGGAACCAGGCAGAGGGCCTTCTCCGTAGTGGCGCCCGCCCTGTGGAACGCCCTCCCTTCAGAGGTCAAAGGGATCAACAACTACATGACATTTAGAAAATACCTGAAGGCAGCCCTGTTTAGGGGAGTTTTTAATCTGTGACATTTTGATGTATTTTAATATTTGCTGGAAGCCGCCCAGCCAGATGGGCAGGGTACAAATAAATAATAATAATAATAATAATAATAATTATTATTATTATTATTATTATTATTATTATTTTCCATATTCTCACGGTTGCCTTTCCTTGTCTCTACAGAAGAAAAGACTCCACAGCTGAAAAAGGGTAGAAGTCTAACTAATGGAGCTATCGCAGGTCTCGCTTTTGCCACCATTGTGGGAGCAGTTATTGTGGTGATAGTCGTGATAAGTCTCCTGACTGCGCTCACTTCTAGAAGGTGATGCTTCCTCCTCCTCCTCCTCCTCCTCCTTATTATTATTATTATTATTATTATTATTATTATTATTATTGCATTCCAGTTTGATCTTGCACAAATCTTGAGGGGGCTAACCAAAAATTTAAAACAAAATGAAAAAATTCCTTCCAGTAGCACCTTAGAGATCAACTACCGGTAAGTTTGTTCTTGGTATGAACTTTCGTGTGCATGCACACTTCTTCAGATACCTCGAAAGCTCATACCAAGAACAAACTTAGTTGGTCTCTAAGGTGCTACTGGAAGGAATTTTTTTATTTTGTTTTGACTACAACAGACCAACACGGCTATCTACCTGTAACAAAAATTTAAAAGTTGTATGCAAAATGACTAAAAAAATTGAAATGGAAGGGGAATCAGAGGGATAGGAGGGGTCAGATATTGAATACAGCCTGAGCACAAATTATAAAAAAGCAACCCCCAATCCCACTTTTTTCTAAGTAGTAGTAGGAGATCCAATAGATCAGCTGATCCCAAAAGCGTTCTTGAAGAGCCAGGTTTCTGACCAGGATACGAATGGCCCTTGTGGGCACTGGGTCATCCTAAAGAATTGGTGCCTACACGACAGGCATTGCTTCTCCATAATGTGTATATCAGGCAAAATTGCATAGCTCGGTCAGTAGAGCATGCATCTCTTAATCTTAGGGTCGTGGGTTCGAGTCCCACATTGGGTGACAGATTCCTGCATTTCAGGGGGTTGGACTAGTTGACCCCCATGGTCCCTTCCAACTCTACAAATCTGTGATTCTGTGAATTTCTCTATGAAATATGTCTGTATTAGGAGAAAGTCGCAATAATACTGATGAATTCTCATGAGGATTTAAAAATAAAAATAAACAAATCACAAACCGATATGGAAATATAGGGGGGTGGGATGAGAAACTGGGAGGAAGCCCAATTGCTCATGCGCTTGCATTCTCACGGGAGAAACCACATGAGAAACCACCAGCTTTCTGGCTTTCAAAGAGGTTTAGGCAAATTCATGAAGGTTACCAAGGGCTACCAGCCATCATGGCTCTCCTCCGCCTTCATGGTCAGAGGCAGCAATGATTCTGAATACCTGTTTCCAGAAACCACAGGAGGGGAGAGTTGCTCTTGTGCTGGAACCCTGCTCGTGGGTACCCCCACAGGCATCTGGGTGTGAGAACAGGATGCTGGACGAGATGGGCCATTGGCCTCATCCAGCAGACTCCTTTGATGTTCTTATGTCCTGAAGAACATGTTCTTATGTCCTGAAGAACATCAACCCACCAAGACATATGATGAATAGACTCTGGGGAGGGGAGCTGAATGACAACGGTAGCATCTTACGTTAAAACATTGAATGAGGTGTCCCCAGAAGGCAAATTAAGCACCAAAGAGGCTCAGTGAACAGCAGAAAACAGAGCCCCAGTCAGATAAGGGACATGGAAGTTTTCTAAAGAAGCGACCATCTTTGACACAACTGAGAGGCACCCAACTTCTCCCTCCTAAACTCTTCCATCCTTTCCCCTGTTTCTTTAGCAATGAAATGGACCCCAACATAGTAACCATCATGCCTCCTACAGCACGGTAAGTAGCAAACCTAAAGGATGGAGCCTGAAACCTCTCTCTTTGGAGAAAACCAGATTTTCTCTCCAAAAACCGCAAACTACATAAGTTAAGATGTCTTCTAAAAGTTAAGAACGACATAACTTTTAGAAGACATCTGAAGGCAGCTCTGTATCGGAACGTTTTTAATGTTTGATGCTTTATTATGTTTTATATATTCTGATAGCTGCCCAGAATGGCTGGGGAAACCCAACCAGATTGGCAGGGTTTAAATAATAAAATGATGATGATGATGATGATTAAACAACTTCCGGCCAGGAGGCAGGGAGGGGGGGCAGGCTTCTGGAATTCCATTTCCACCTTTGGGGATAAAGTGGTTTGGGGTGGGGGGTCCAGTTATTCAAATGAAGACAGATGTTGCAAAAAAAAATTGTATTCTTATCCTCAGCCATAATATGACCCTGAAATTACAGGTATGCACAGCAGGAAACTGAACATGACTTCAACAGTCAGTTGTAGTCTTCCTCACTGTGATTTATTATTATTATTATTATTATTATTATTATTATTATTATTATTATTATTATTGTAATAATAATAATAATAATAATAATAATAATAATAATAATAATAATTTATTATTTGTACCCCGCCCATCTGGCCGGGTCTCCCCAGCCACTCTGGGCGGCTTCCAACAAATGTCAAAATACATTAAAATGTCACAGATTAAAAACTTCCCTAAATAGGGCTGCCTTGAGGTATTTTCTAAATGTCAGGTAGTTGTTTATCACTTTGACCTCTGCTGGGAGGGCGTTCCACAGGGCGGGCGCCACTACCGAGAAGGCCCTCTGCCTGGTTCCCTGTAGCTTTGCTTCTCGCAGCGAGGGAACCGCCAGAAGGCCCTCGGCGCTGGATCTCAGTGTCCGGGCTGAACGGTGGGGGTGGAGACGCTCCTTCAGGTATACAGGACTGAGGCCGTTTAGGGCTTTATATCATTCATTCATTCATTCATTCATTTATTGCCCTTAACCCTAAGGTCCCAGGGCAGGTTATAACATGAAAGCATTTAAAATGGTTTAAAACAACTTACAGTTACCGAAATCAGATGGGTCCTAAAAATATACACTGTCTGCGGATTTTATTTTATTTTTTAAACCATTGCACATACAATTGCTCCCATATGTTCAAAATGCACAAAGTGTCCCTCAACAGTTGTAAATTGTTGCAAAACTTCCCCATGGTTGACAAAGAAGGGAAGCTGGAGCTTGTGGGAGGCTTGCCAGAAATAAACTTCTCACACGTGAATTCTTTTCCCTCTTTCCTCAGCTCTATGGGAAGCAACAGACCTTCTCGCGCAAGGTAAGTCACAGGCCTGCAGGATACAGCCCAGATCCTGTTTTTGGAAGACCAGCTTTGGTGGTCTGGTCTGGTCTCAGAGCTCCGGGACTCCATGTCCACCTTTGGGGGTTGAATGAGGGTCCAGGGATTCAGCGGATGCAAAATGAGGGAACTCGTGGAGGGTCCCTCTGCCAGAGAATGAACCTGGCCTCTCCGGGTTTCCTATGGGAAATGATTCTGTCCTCGTTTAAAAGTGTGAACTGTGAAATGCGAACTGAAGCACAGTTATCCTTCAAAATCCACATTTCCCTAAATGTCGCCATGCAGTTCTCCGGGCAAAAAAAATACATTCAGAAATGCATATACTAAAATGTGCATATAAATGCAGGTTCGTGAAAGCAACCCTACCAAAAATGGTTGGTTTATTTTAAGGGGGGGGGGAATGTTGAATAATAATAATAATAATAATAATAATAATAATAATAATAATAAATTTTATTTATACCCCGCCCTTCCCAGCCGAAACCGGGCTCAGGGCGGCTCACATCAGTAAAATTACAATAAAGTATAAAAAGAAAAACCGTTAATTAAAATACAGGTTAAAAGACAATTTAAAATTTAAAATGCCGCTTCATTTATCGCCCCCTCCCCCCCAAAAAAAACCAAGGGGAGGAAAACATCAGACTGAGTCCAACCCGAAGGCCAGGTGGAACAGCTCTGTCTTGCAGGCCCTGCGGAAAGATGTCAAATCCCGCAGGGCCCTGGTCTCTTGTGACAGAGTGTTTCAACAAGTTGGGGCCAGTACTGAAAAGGCCCTGGCCCTAGTTGAGCCCAGTCTAACAGCCCTGTGGCTCGGGACCGCCAAAAAGTTGTTATTTGTGGACCTTAAGATTAGACAAAACTGTGTACAGAAATGGGTTCATTATGAGAAATTCGCACTCAAATTCTGGGAAAACAAGGAATTTAGAGAACCAAAATTGGCAAATTTGTCAGTTCATACTTTTCTTGGTTCTGGTAAAGATTGCAAATCCCGCACTTTGGAACTCGCTGCCTTTTGACACCAGGCAGGTGCCTTTCACTGTCCCCTAAGCCTAAGGCATGTGCCCTTTACCTGCTAAAAACATTTTCATTTAGGCAAGCCTATCCAGATGTGTAGGGTGCTGGCATGTACTTTAATCAGGTTCTTAGCTGTATCCTCTGGGGCGGCATTGCGGAGAGGAGCTGGAAAAGTGGGGAGATTCTGGTCCTGTGTTGGGAACCTTGTGAGTCCCAAGCCTACCTTTGAGATTCTGTTTGTTTCCTTAGGCTGGAGAATCAGCTGATATTAAGCAACCACAATGTCCGACCTGGGTAAGTACCAGTGGGAGGAAAATAAGATTTGTGGGGCCCACATGTGGGTAATTAACAAGAAAATCGGAAAATATTGTCACCCTTTATTTCAGTTTCAAGACCCCAACCTGGCCTGTCTCATGGTTCTGATTCCTTAGCTTGTCCCTTGGTTCTCTCTCAAGCCCCATTCGCAGTGGTGTAGTGGTCCAGGGTCAGGGTGGGGTCAAAGACCCGCTACTATTTCTGTAGCAGTGTCCCAGCAGGATCTCTATCTCCAACAACCTGGAGCTGCCCAATCAGCATGAAAGGGGAGTGCTTTAGCCACTGAGAAGGAGCCTTCTTTGTGCTGATTGGAGCCAATCGGCGTGAAAGGGGGGCGAGTCGGCCATTGAGAATTGGCTCCTAGGGTCATTCTGGAGAAGGTGCATGGGAGGAACCCCAAGGAGGAGTTGTTCTGTGTGCTCTGAAGCTAAGCATTTAGGAACTCTGGAAACCCAAGGTGCTTCCATTTCAAGAGAATGCCATGAAAGTTCTGTTACTGTCAGATTTCGGGAATCAGATCCCTTCCCCCAGTGGCAGTAAATAAGCAGATCAAACGAAAGGGGCGTTCTTACCAGATAAGTTCTTTAATGATCACAGCGAGAGACAAAGGAATGCATATCTCTCTAAAAAACGGCATTGCTCCCAGTAAAGGTTTACCCCCTCCATCCCCATTAATCTACGTCACTCCTACATCAGGTAATCTGAGCGTGTTGTCATTGCGCTTTCTGTTCTAACGCTTCCCAAGCCCTTCTAGTCTTAGGCGAAGGGTGTGTGTGTGTCAGGAATGCTGTCCAAGGACACTGAATCTGCCAGCTGTCTCTCTCTTGCCGTTTCCTCTTCTAGCTGCTCCTCACCACTAGTATTTCCCAGCTTTCCCCCTCTGGACTATGCCCTTCTTCAAACCACTGTTCTAAATCAATACTGTCCTCCTGCCCTTGGGAAGGTTCAGAAAAGGGGGGGCACCCACCATTCCTCCTCAGTACAGTCCCTGACAGTTATGTAGAATGGAACTTCACGGAAAACACAAGTAACTGGGAAACAAGATATTGAAGCAGAAATGAGTAGATCCAGCAGAAAGACAAAACAAGGAGATCTGCATTGGTCATTGCAATGCATCCCTAACTATTATTATTGCTTCCAGTAGCACCTTAGAGACCAACTAAGTTTGTTTCTAGTTTCAGCACCTTTATTGGCATATATAAAACAACAACATATTTATGTTACATACAGTAAAAGGAAAAACTTCCTCAGCCTATTATGTAGACCAAGCTCCCCCAGAATTGGCTTCGAAGATTCTGGACAAAAAACTGTACCAGGGCTCTGGTGGATGATGGAGAGACGTCTCTCAAAAGAAACTGCACCTTACGATGATTATTAGGTAGAGCCTCAAGCCATGGAGGGAACGTTATAAGGTCAGCACGGAAGGTGCTAAAAAGAGGGCAGTCCAGAAGTTTGTTATTGGTATGAGCTTTCGTGTGCATGCACACTTCTTCAGATACCACACGAAAGCTCATACCAAGAACAAACCTAGTTAGTCTCTAAGGTGCTACTGGAAGGAATTATTATTATTATTATTTGGTTTCGACTACGGCAGACCAACACGACTACCTACCTGTAACTATTATTATTGCATCACTGTAAGATTATTGTATAATCTTAGAGAAGGTTGTATAAGCTTAGAAGGGACGTGGACTCGGGACTTTTCCACCTCATTCTGCCCCGTGTTGTCTGAGACCACAGAAGTTGGAGATTGTCAGGGACGTGGCTGAACCGAAAGCCTGGGAAGAGCCTGACTCTGGAGACGAGGGAATGCAACCACAGACAGAGCATGAGTGGGTTAGTTCGGGCCCCCTTCACCAAGAGTCCCCAGGCTCAGATAGAGCAGCAGGCTCGGAAAGCTTGCAGGCAGAGGGAGGGGAGGAGATAGACGGCATTGAGGGGGTTGCTAAGCAAACAGGAGGAAGGCAGCGTTTAGAGGGCTCTTCGTTTGAGAGCGGGGAGGGGGGGAGTCCACCCACCTTCTCCCCGAACCAGAAGAACTGAAAGGGTTAAAATGCAACGGAAGTACAAGATAGGAAGGACTGGACTTTGGCGCCCTTTGTGCTGCGAAAGGGGAGGAGACTCAGAGTGACCAAGTCGTAGTGAAGGGCGGCAGGCTCGGAGCCGCTCTCTGGATGTTAATTGTAAATCAACGTACCATTAAACTGTCAGAGACTGATTAATTCTTATCGGAGCTTGCTTGCCTGCCTGAGATCCTTACAGAGATCAAAGTTCCTCGATTCCATTTCTATGTCCAGCTTGGGTCAGACTCTCATTGTGGAAGGGGGTTAGACCTGTAGCCTTCAAAGTCCTCAAAGAGGAAGCTGGTGGCGGATGTGGCTAGGCAAAAAAGACAATCACGGGAATAACTGAATTACAACAAAGGAAATCTACACTGTGAAAGATCCCTGAAACGAGATGAACGTATATTTATATAATGATACTCAAACAAACAATATGTTTAATGATTCAAGAGCAGAATTGCTCAAAAGCAAAAATCCTCAAAAACGTTATAAACTAATTCAAAGAAATAGAAATAACTCAACAAAACCTTCCAAATAACAAAAAATAACAAAAAATAACTCAAGATAAAGTAACAAATAACCTTAACGAGTTGCCGGCTAAGATTCTCGTTTCACTGTTATGATCTATCAGTTTCCTCAGAAGGAAAAAAGTTAATGTATTTATATAACTCAAAGTAGCTTGTTTGCTATTGAATCTAGGGGGAGGATTAAAGAAACTTCAGAAAAGAGGAAGAACACTCCCAAACAGTAAGTGGTAATTATCCAAACTAGGAATTCTAATTATGCTTCATCCAAAAGGTATAAAACACGTCGACGAGGGGCTATGAAAGCTCACACGATCTTATTGTTACGAAGCTATTGCAAAGACTGTTGGAAAGTGTTCCTAGTCACTGACTTATATACCATATGGTACTTAACTCTTAAAGAGATAACGCTTGCAAATTATAGGGCGTGTTCAAACTTACCTACAAACACTACAATTGTACAAAGTTACATCCAAAAAGTTCTGAAAGTCTTATAAATGTAAGAATTATTATCTCAACCTTTAACAATAGAACTGATTGAACGTTATATAAATAAAACTTTTACAAAAATGCCGATGAGCATATCCATGCTAGGGTATAAACTAAACGTAAAATGTGATACAATGCTAAGGACTAGAGAGATAAGATTTGAACCGTGGGCAATTTTACAGAAAGGGGCTATAATCCATATTTGTATTAAGGCCCGCTGGCATCAGGGATGCAAATCTATGTATCCAGTACATTTCTTTCTGTAATAATTTCTTTTGTAAAGAGTCCATGTTTGGTTCGTTAATACTATGTTTATAGATCACAAACCATCTGAAGTATGTAGCTTTGTGATTAGCTTCTATGAAGTGGGATGTGAGTGGGGCTTCTATGACTTTGTTATCGATGCGGTTTTTGTGCTCTAATAGTCTCGTCCTGACAGTTCTTATTGTACTGCCTATATACCAAAGGTTACATTTACATTGGATGGCGTATACCACTCCCCGGGAATTACAATTGGTAAAGGTTTCTAGTTGTATCCTTTTATTAGTTCTAGGGATAGTAAACTCCTTTTGTTCAATAGTTATAATAATAATTTATTATTTATACCCCGCCCATCTGGCTGGGTTTCCCCAGACACTTTGGGCGGCTTTCAACAGAACATTAAAATGCAACAATCTATTAAACATTAAAAGCCTCCCTAAACAGGGCTGCCTTCAGATGTCTAAAGGTCTGGTAGTTGTTGTTCTCTTTGACATCTGAAGGGAGGGCGTTCCACAGGGAGGGCGCCACTACCGAGAAGGCCCTCTGCCTGGTTCCCTGTAACTTGGCTTCTCGTAGTGAGGGAACTGCCAGAAGGCCCTCGGCGCTGGACCTCAGTGTCCGGGCTGAACGATGAGGGTGGAGACGCTCCTTCAGGTATACTGGACCGAAGCCATTTAGGGCTTTAAAGGTCAGCACCAACACTTTGAATTGTGCTCGGAAATGTACTGGGAGCCAGTGTAGGTCTTTCAAGACCAGTGTTATGTGGTCTCGGTGGCCGCTCCCAGTCACCAGTCTAGCTGCCGCATTCTGGATTAATTGTAGTTTCCGGGTCACCTTCAAAGGTAGTCCCACGCAGAGCGCATTGCAGTAGTCCAAGCGGGAGACAACTAGAGCATGCACCACTCTGGCGAGACGGTCCGCGGGCAGGTAGGGTCTCAGCCTGCGTACCAGATGGAGCTGGTAGTTAGGTTACACATAGCACATCTACCGCACCTAAAGTGGCCCTTGATGTTACTTGCTTGGGGTTGGCTTTTTTCTGCCAAATCCGCATGTATTAGAATGTCCTTAAAATTCTTTGTTCTTCGAAAACCAATACGTGGGGGTATAGAAGGAACCCCTGAAATATCTTGTATGATGTGCCAGTGTTTTCTAATTGTTCTGGCTATTGAATTTGATAAAGGAGTGAAATCCAAGGATCATGTCAAAGTGTGGTCTACAGCTTTGGGTCATTCTTCGAACAGTGTATGTCTAGGCCTATTGTTTGCTCTCAATTTCGCTGTCATCACCGAGTGGGGATAGCCCCTATTGGTGAATTCCCCCGCCATTTGGTCCCGGTTCCTGATGTAATCCTCCAGAGTGGTTTAATTTCTTTTAATTCGCAAAAATTGTCCATATGGTAAATTACATTTAAGGTGAGATGGGTGAAATGATTTGTAATGCAGGTAGGACGGTCTGTCTGTAGGTTTTTTGTAAGGTCGAATGGCTAATGTATTGGTGCAGGTCCGATAAACCATCGTGTCTAAAAAAGTAACATATTGGCTGTGATAATGTGTGGTAAATTTTATATTGGGATGTATCTCCTGACTCCATGCAAAAAAGCTGTTGACCTTATCAATATTATTAAATATTATAAATAAATCATCAATATATCTCTTGTATAGTATTATGTCTTCAAAGAGTTGGCTGAATGATTGTAAAAGAAATTTTCCTCAAGTTTGCCCATAAATAAATTAGCTATATTAGGAGCACATGCACTTCCCATAGCAACACCTCTGATCTGTAAATAAAACTCTTGTTGGAATCTAAAATAATTGTGTTCAAAAATCAAATCTACTAATTCCATCAGAAAAAAAGCGGGGGGATGTTGATCTTCTCTGTCCCGGAGGACTTCATCTATTATAGATCGAGCTTCGTCTAAGGGAATATTCGTATATAAAGCAGAAACATCCATCATAACCAAAACAGCAGTAGGTGGAATATTA
Organism: Darevskia nairensis; assembly: GCA_034642065.1. NCBI lineage: Eukaryota > Metazoa > Chordata > Lepidosauria > Squamata > Lacertidae > Darevskia > Darevskia nairensis. Next base: position 141,565 of record JAWWNI010000107.1, on the reverse strand, counting down.
AGGCCCTCTACTTTTCTAATAAAATCTCTTGTATTGTGTAAATATGATCGTAATTTGGACACTTTGGGTCTCAGAAAAGAATCTAGAAATTTTGATAAAGGTTCCAGTATTGAGTTTGTATCCGATACTATTGGTCTGCCCGGGGGGGGGGGGGATGGACAACCTTTTTTGTGAATCTTGGGCAAAACATAAAACAAGGGTGTTTGTGGGTTGTTATTCACAAGAAACTGTTTTAAGGATGAGTCAATAAAGCCCATTATTTCGGCCTCTTCCACAACGATATTAATTAGTCGCATAATATGTTTCAACAGGTCCGAGGGAAGTTTCCTATAATAGGTTTCGTCGTTTAATTGACGTACCACCTCCTGGCAATAATCCTTTTTATCCATCACAACTATAGCGCCACCCTTATCTGCTGGTTTGATGATAATTTCTTTATCTGCTAGAAGACTCTTCAAGGTGGGAGATGTGGCGGCTTCCACTTCTGGTTTCCTTCCTCTGATTCTAGGCTGGTTTTCTTCCAGGTGAAAGCAGAGATCGTTCTAGTCCAGAATTTAGTCAGCATTCAAGTCTTGGAGAGCATCAGCCAAGCCCGTGGACCTCCAACCACCACCACTCCAGAAGAGGAGTACCATATCCTTGGAAATCATGACAAAATAATCAACACCCTAAACACCAACGCCCACCCAAGCCTTCAGGGGCAGAAAAACAACATGGCCCCTGATGAAATAAAAGCCTCCAGAACCCACTTCTGCCAGCGTCTGTAATCCTTTGCCCGGGACTGGGTTGGGATGGGTGTATACGCCATTAACTTCCATGGTATTACATAATGTATATATTAAAATTGATAATATCATGGCGAATCACCTTGAATTAAGGGTAGGCACTTGAACAGGAAGAGATTTGGCCTTTCATTTAATTTTCGTTTTGAAAGATGCCTTTGTTTTGTTTATTTCCATGGACCTTGTTTTCAATTTACTTTTGTTTCATTTTAGTTTTGTCTCCATTTTTGCGCTGATTTCAAGGGGGGGCGGGACGACCATCTGCTGCCTGTAACTTTGTTGTTTTCCGTGGCATGAGTGCTACACTGCATGTCTACTCTAACTGGCATTTATCCAGTCTGTCTGCCAAATTGCACACAGGTTGGATAAATGGGTCCATTTGATTGCTGGAGACGTCTTGTGGGGGTAGCCAGCACAGTGCTCTTCAGGTGTTGTTAGACTACAGTTCCCATCACCCCTGTCCATTGGCCATGGTAGCAGGGGCTGATGGGAGTTGGACTCTCACAACATCTGCAGGGTGCCATGTTGGTTCCCTCTAAGGCATGTCTATAACCGCCTAAGATGCCACCGAATTGTTGGAGGGCAAAGTTAAATTGTTAACAAAGATGTATAATTTGTTGTTAGAATGGTATACAAAAGATGAAGATACCAAAGAAGTTATTATAAAATGGGCTATTGATTTTGGGTATAATATTGAGTTTGAAGCTTGGTCAAAATTGTGGAATCAAAATTTAAAATTTACCGCATGTATGGCCTTAAAAGAGAATGTAATGAAAATGATGTATAGGTGGTAATTGACACCGGTGAAATTGGCCAAAATGTGAGAAATTATGTGGTGAGCTTGCGATAAAGTAAAAGCATTTTGGGAATTGATCTACAATGAGTTAAAAAAGATGTTTAGATATACTTTCCCCAAAAGACCAGAAGCATTTTTGCTGGGTTTGATGGGAGAAGAAATTTCAAAGGTAGACAAAAGATTATTTATGTACACCACAACGGCAGCAGGAACTTTATTAGTCCAAAGATGGAAATTGCAGGCGTTACCAACGATTGAGGAGTGGCAGACGAAGATGAGCGACTATGCGGAACTAGCCAAGCTGACCGGTAGAATCTGGAACCAAGACTGCCAAAAATTTCAAAGAGACTGGAGTAAATTTATTTGGTGTATGAACAATTATTGTAAAAATGTGAAAACACTAGCGGGATTGGAATAAATCCGGCAATGATAAACTTTAAAATTTTCTAGACCAATTGAGATAGAACTGATTTTAAAGGTATAAAGGTCAGAAATTGGTGTTTTAAAGAGAGATACAAAGACTTGAAAACAAAAAAAACCAGCTGAAGGGACGGAGGGAAGTCATAAGCTCGGCAGAGCAAAGATTATAATTGTTTGTTATTATAATGTTGGATATGTAGCACATACGCAACAACAAAATGCTTCCTGCGGTCAGTTCCAAGCCAGGTGAGAGGCATGCGCTGCTCTGTAAAAGGAAACGGCCGCTAGGCACACACATGCATACAAGGCTAGTAGGGCAGTATCGCGGAGCCGGCACAGCAGCCACAAACCAACATGGCTGAGGGGGCGGGCACTTACCTCACCAGCAAAGGTCCTGGAACCTGGAGAGGAACCTAGAAGGAGAACAAGCGAGCCTGGGCCAAGGGGCACCGGCCCCTTATGCTGGCCCTCGCCCCACCCCCAGCCAGCTGCCCATAGGCCTGCCGAGATGGGGGCAGGGCGATGGCCTCCCTGGAACAAAGGTGGGTGGCTCACCTGTCCCAGGAGCCCGCACGGTGTCGCAAACCCCGCCCACCCAAGGGAGGGGGCGAGCGGATATTGTTTGTTATTACAGTGGTACCTCGGGTTACAGACCATAGCTGTCAAGTTTTTCCTTTACTCACAGGGAATCCTATTCGGCATAATGGAATTTCCCTTAAAATAAGGGAGAACTTGACAGCTATGTTACAGACGCTTCAGGTTACAGACTTTGCTAACCCAGAAATAGTACCTCGGGTTAAGAACTTTGCTTCAGGATGAGAACAGAAATCGTGTGGTGGCGCGGCAGTGGCGGGAGGCCCCATTAGCTAAACTCAGGGGTCCCCAAACTAAGGCCCGGGGGCCAGATGCGGCCCAATCGCCATCTAAATCCGGCCCGTGGGCGGTCCGGGAATCAGCGTGTTTTTACATGAGTAGAATGTGTCCTTTTATTTAAAATACATCTCTGGGTCATTTGTGGGGCCTGCCTGGTGTTTTTACATGAGTAGAATGTGTCCTTTTATTTAAAAATGCATCTCTGGGTTATTTTTGGGGCCTGCCTGGTGTTTTTACATGAGTAGAATGTGTGCTTTTATTTAAAATGCATCTCAGGGTTATTTGTGGGGCATAGGAATTCGTTCATATTTTTTTCCAAAATATAGTCCGGCCCCCCACAAGGTCTGAGGGACAGTGGACCGGCCCCCTGCTGAAAGAGTTTGCTGACCCCTGGCTAAAGTGGTACCTCAGGTTAAGAACAGTTTCAGGTTAAGAATGGACCTCCAGAACGAATTAAGTTCTTAACCCGAGGTACCACTGTATAATGTTGGATATGTTGTGTTAAAAAAGTAAAGAACTAATAAAAATTATATTAAAAAAAAAGAAGATTCCACATCTGCCAAACTGGACAAAAGGAGACTTGATTGTCAGAGACTTCAGGTAGACGTTGAATTCCTTCTTATTTTATTTTTTAACTCTCCTTTGTGGAGAGACGGTACATTTTCTCAGAGTGATCCAAGTCTGGGTGTCCTTATTATCATTGGAGAAAAGTTGGAACGTATGGAGTTATCCAACCCTCGAACCGTCTGAAGGCAATCCTGTATAGGGAAGTGGTGTTTTTTTTTGTTTTGTTTTTTTAAGTTTAATGTTTTTATATATGTTGGAAGCTGCCCAGAGCGGCTGGGACAACCCAGTAAGATGCATGGAGTATAAATAGTAAAATTATTATTATGGAATGGGACGTCTTTATTTTCATCAGAGGGTATGGGATCCATTTTCAAAACAAGGTCTCCAATGTGAAATGAACATAACGTGGTTCGTCCCCCCTGCACTATACATTTAAAGCAATGTTGCACCACTTTAAACAGTCATAGCTCCCCTTAAATATTTCCGGGAACTGTAGTTTGTTAAAGGTGTTGAGAGTTTTTAGGAGACTCCTATTCTGCTCACAGCTACAGTGTCCAGATTTCTAGCCCATGCCATGTCTTCAGGTCTCCGATTGGCCTACGTGTCGTACTGATCTGATCATTGAAGTTTCTGCTGGAAGCCATAATCTGAGTCTGAGGAGGTAATCAGGCAGGAGTCAGGACAGATGGCGGAATGATGGATTGTTTCCTCGATATGCTAGCTCTAAGCTGGCAAAACTCTGGGGATTGGGAACAGGGCTTTTTGTGCGGCCTGCAGGGCGATGCTACATACGTGTTTTTGTTTTTAAATCAAATGCAGCACTTTGGATATCTACAGGGGTCCAACCTCCGTAGCACACAGACTCCAGGGGCTATCGGAGTGATGTATGAGTCTCTAGTCTGCCTGTTTCAAAGCAGGAGAAATCTCATGGGGTCTCCCTCAGCTCATGACTCATATCTCTGCTTTATGACCTCTTTCTCCTGTTACCCGGGAGTTTGCCCTAGGGGGTAAGGAGGCTCCCAAGCAGTGAAACATCTTGGACTGAGGGGGAGAGGAAAAGCAGGGATGGGTGTCCGGGCTCAGCTGGGGATCCCAGTCACCACCATCAAAGAACTTGGGAGGAACCCAGACCCCAATCTGGGCACAGAGATCCTCCCAGGATGCCCATAAACCTCCCACCTGAAAGAACAACACAGACATCATGCAGACACCATTCTATAACTTGGGGCACCTCCAGATTTGCAAGATCCTGCCTGGTTCTGCTTCTAGCAGGTAAGAGATTTGGCGGGGGGGGGGGTCTCTGGGGAACAGAGATCCTGGCTTGATGATGGTCTGGGGAGAAGAGACCCAGAAGGACTGAGATCTATTTATTTTTTTAAAAAATACATATATCTATAGCTATATAATATTATTTTACAAAATTGTACACACATAGATCCTAACCATAACAGGACTAACAAAATACAGTGGTACCCCGCAAGACGAATGCCTCACAAGACGAAAAACTCACAAGACGACAGAGTTTTTCATTTTTGGAGTCGCTTCACAAGACGAATTTCCCTATGGGCTTGCTTTGCAAGACGAAAACGTCTTGCGAGTTCCCAATGCATTCCTATGGGAAACCGTGCTTCAATGCATTCCTATGGGAAACAGCGCCATCTAGTGTTTCACAGGACCGTGCTTCGCAAGACGAAAAAACTCGCAAGACGACAAGACTCGCAGAACGAATTAATTTCGTCTTGCGGGGTACCACTGTATGGGTTACTGGGTGGGGACGTAAAATACCAAATATCTTGTTTTACAGTACAGTCGTACCTTGGTTCTCGAACGGAGAAGTCCGTTCGACTTCCAGAAACGTTCGAAAACCAAGGCGCGGCTTCCAATTGGCTGCAGAAGCTTCCTGCACTCCATCGGAAGACGAGGAAGCTGCGCCGGACGTTCGGCTTCTAAAAGATGTTCGCAAACCGGAACACTCACTTCCGGGTTTGCGGCGCTTGGGAGCCAAAACATTCGAGTCATAAGGCGTTTGAGAACCAAGGTACGAGACTGTACATGAGATAATTACAGTAAACCTGTAAAATGAGTTCTTCAGCAGTTCAACTTAGAAAACACAGAGTAATAGGAGGGAGCGCATGAGTAGTTCCTGCTTATCTATGCCATGCTGCAATATAGGTTGCAGGTATTTCTCGTCCGTGTGTTGCTTTGTTTGTATATTTAACTAGCGGGCCCGGCCACGCTTTGCTGTGGCTGATTTTATGCTTATTACCATCAGCAGCAGCCGCAGCCAGAATAAACCCCCACCTACCCCCAGCGGCGTCGTGTGCACTTTGCACGCGCTCAGGTGCCCTCTCGCAGCCTGTGGCAGAAAAAGCCGAGGAAGGAGGCCTCTGACGCCGTCTGAGGGAAAAGCACTATGGAAACGCACAGATAAAAAACACACCTCGGGAGATCACTGAGGGACGATCACGGTGGCCATTTCCCGGCGTGCCTTGCCTGTGGCCTTTTCAAGGGGGAAAGTGGTAGTAACCCTCTACAGAGAGGATTTGATTCCATTTCCCAGAGTGCCTTGAGCGCGCGGTTGGTTGGGATAATAAGCCCACCGTTTCCCAGCATGCCTTGAGGTTTGGGCGAAAGAGCTTAGTTCACCCACAGGGCGCCTTGACTCCATTTCCCAGCATGCCTTGCTGGTCCGGCCTAGTTAACTGCGAGAGGCAGTGGCCTCCATTTCCCAGCGTGCCTTTGACAAAAGAGATATTTACATTTCCCTGTATCCCAGCCATTTTAATCACATCCTTGTCTTGCACTCAGGTACCAGGAAGCCACTAACACAATCAACCCCTCCTTCCTTGCAGAGAAACAGTTTGTCAGTTTGGGAGTGAAAATAGAGACAGGTCTGCTGTTGGTAGAGGGCGAGGTTTTGCTGTGAGGTCATATTTGTGCACCAATTTCTTGCTTTTTTAGCTGTAGTACCAGCATAGCCGTCGCTAGGGGGCGCTGTTTTGCTGGTGGTGTCATATGTGTGGGACAGAATTTTTTGCGGTTTTTCTTTATTTTAGGTATGACAGGTGTGGTTTTTCTGAATTTTTATTACGCCAGATCCTTCCTTGATGGTCATGCTACGATGTGTCCTAAATTTGATGCGATTCAGTCCAGGGGTTACGGAGCACGGTTGGGTCCGCCGCGCACGCAGTGGGAACATTTATATATATATAGATAAAATCACAACACATATCTGTTTTTTTCTCTCCACCATGGCACCTTTTTTTCAAACAGCTTTTCCATTACGGCTGCCTGCCAGACGATCTCTTGTCAGCTTCTTTTCATATTCTGCTAGTTTCCTTTGTAGCTTCGTTTTTCATTTGTGCGTTTGGAAGAAATGATCTCAGCCAATATCCTAACAGTGAAGTACAGCTGAGATCTAATATTGAGAGAGAAGCTGTTTTAAAAGTTCTACGGCCACCTCGGTCTAAAAAGCCATGCCTCCCAAATTCTGAGATGACAATCATATATTTTTTAAATATAAAGATGATCTAAAATCCCCCTTTATCTGTTCTCAGGGGTGTAAGCTGGCAAGCTCCTCCTGGTTGTAAAATTGCAGGGTGCGGTCTGAAGGCAGATGAGGCCACTACTAACTTGCTGAGGCCTAGTAGGTCTCGGTCTGGTCAGTGACCGAATTGTTGACCACCTGAGAGCCGCATGTATGGCACTTTGGGTGCCATGACAGAAGAAAGGCAGGATTTAAATGTAGGAGAAAGAATGAATGAAATTACGAGGGTTTCTGTCTCCGTTACTCCTGCCTGGTGTTGGCCTGACTTTCTCTTCCCCACTCCACAGCCTACATCTTGAGCTCTTGCTTCCTGTTGACTCAAGCTGCCAGAAAGGTTAGAGCTCGCCGTCCTCATGTGAAGAAAATGGCCGCTCCTAAGGCTCCTCGTTTGCCTCAGGTGGCTGTCACGACGAATGCTTCTATTCTTCCTCCTGCGGTGACGGCTGGGGCTCCCCCCACAACAACAGCTCTAGCTCTCCCTGCAACAACCAACGGGACTCTCCCCGCAACGACCAACAGGACTCTCCCTCCAGTGACAAACGGGACTCTCCCTCCAGTAACAAACGGGACTCTCCCTACAACGACAACTAAGTCTCCTCCTCCTCGTCCTCCTGCCCCTCCGCCACCTCCCCAGCCCCTACCCCCTCCTCCTCCTCCTCGCCCTCCTCCTCCAAGGACAACTAAGACTCCCCCTCCCCGTCCTCCTCCCCCTCCCCCTCCCCCTCCTCCTCCTCGCCCTCCTCCTTCAGGGACAACTAAGACTCCCCCTCCCCGTCCTCCCCCTCCCCCACCTCCCCCTCCCCCTCCTCCCCCTCCTCCCCCTCCTCCTCCAGTGACAACTAAGTCTCCCCCTCCCCGTCCTCCTCCCCCTCCCCCAACTCCCCCTCCCCCTCCTCCTCCTCCTCCTCGCCCTCCTCCTTCAGGGACAACTAAGACTCCCCCTCCCCGTCCTCCTCCTCCTCCCCCACCTCCCCCTCCCCCTCCTCCTCCTCGCCCTCCTCCTTCAGGGACAACTAAGACTCCCCCTCCCCATCCTCCTCCCCCTCCCCCACCTCCCCCTCCTCCCCCTCCCCCTCCTCCCCCTCCTCCTTCAGTGACAACTAAGTCTCCCCCTCCCCCTCCCCATCCTCCCACTCCCCCTCACCCTCCCCGTCCTCCCACTCCCCCTCACCCTCCCCCTCCACCCCCCCTCTCTCCAATCCCTCCTCCTGCTGAGGGGACACCCAAGAGTCCTCCTCCTCTTGTGACAATAGATGGTCACCTTCCCACTCCCCCTACCCCTCCTGCCTCTCCTGGAGCTCCCGGTAGTCCACGACCAACCGTTCCTGGTGGCCCTGGTGTTCCCACCAGGAAGCCTGAGGAACCCCCCAGTGGGGGTGTCACCATCAGTTTTTACCCAGCAATCCCGGTCCTAGGCAAGGACATCCTACTCACCCTGGATGGAGATATCAAAGACTTTGTGTTGTGCGTTTGGAAGCGAGAGGTGGGCCCTATATCGAGGATACTTGCGATATACCAAAGGCGGCCAAATGTCTCGCTGCACTACATGTTTGGCCATTCTGGTCGGGAAATTATTAATGACGATTGCTCTCTCCTCATCGTCGAAATCAAACCTGCGGACATTGCTGTATATGAGGTAGAGGTGGACGTGTGGAGGAATGAGATGGATTACACTCTCGTTGGGCGAAGATATTTGTGGTTTAAAGGTAACTTCTTTTCGGGACCCTTCTTTCCTATAGAACCTATAGAACAGGTGCGAAGGACGGTCAAGCTTAAATGGAATGCTTGGTTTAGGAGCACCTCCATCAAGGCAAAAACATCAATAATCCAATATATAAAAATCTGCCTGCATAAAAAGGCCCTCGGCTGCTGCACACGGCTGAGCCGTAGACAGAGTTGTTGAACTGTCGCTTCGGCCTTTTGCCACCCGACACCAGAAACAGGTGATAGGAAGAGTTATCAGCTGTTTCTGGTGTCAGGCGGCAAACGGCCAAAGCAAGGGCTGCCATATGTCCAGCATTTCCCAGATATATCAGGGATTCGCCAGTCGAAAATAGTGTCCTGGCGGAATTTCCAAAAACCGGTAGAAATGTCCGGGAATTTCCTTAAAAATCGCCCAAACCCCTCATTTTGGGGGGAGATTTTGCAAAAGGAAGCTCAACAACTTTGGCCCCCAAAAAGCAAGCTTTCTTTCATGTCTCACAACCCTAAAGGTAAAGGTAAAGGGACCCCTGACCATTAGGTCCAGTCGTGTCCGACTCTGGGGTTGCGGTGCTCATCTCGCTTTAATGGCCGAGAGCCGGCGTACAGCTTCTGGGTCATGTGGCCAGCATGACAAAGCCGCTTCTGGCGAACCAGAGCAGCGCACAGAAACGCCGTTGACCTTCCCGCCAGAGCGGTTCCTATTTATCAACTTGCACTTTGACGTGCTTTCGAACTGCTAGGTTGGCAGGAGCAGGGACTGAGCAATGGGAGCTCACCCCGTCGCAGGGATTCGAACCGCCGACCTTCTGATCGGCAAGCCCTAGGCTCTGTGGTTTAACCCACAGCGCCACCTGGGTCCCAGCTAGTTTAGTATAATGAGGCATAATTTCCGAGACAGAAATAGAAGGCTAACGGTCAAAGTCCATAGAGAGGCAAGTGTTCTTTGCATTTCTGGAAACCACACGGTGCCAATGCCACAGGCAGATTTGGGTTCCCTGGCAGAAAGGAGAAGAGTTGCCACCGTGCCTAAGATGAACTGGAGCATGGTGGGTCTTCTTTCCTGTTTTCACATGACTTTTCCCTTACCTCCAGAAGACATCAAAGAGGAAGAAAGAGCCAAAGGCCTCTCACGAGGAGCCATCGCAGCCATTGTCTTTGGGTGTCTCCTGGGGGTCATACTGGCCGTGGGTCTGATTACCTACCAAGGCAACCCAGCTCGAAGGTAACAAATATCTATTCATCACTTATTGCTTTGTTGCTTTTCCTTGTATCTAGAAGGATAGATTCTGATTTAATCTTTCAGAAAACTGAAAGGGGCCAACCCAGACCCTCCAAGTGTCCTTGTTTTCCAGGAACTGTCCCAGATTTACACTAGCCATCCTGGTTTCTGATTTGATCCCAGAATGCCCCGCTTTTCCTTAGGATGTCCCTATTTTCATCAGAGAAATGTTGGAGGGTATGGAATAGGAAGTCCTCAGGGCTCTCTTTCAGCCGGAACTCACTGGAACTCAGTTCTGGCACCTCTCTAGTGGGCGCCATTGCCATTCTAGTAGAACGAGAGAGGTGTTCATTATGAGTTCCGGCACCTCTTTTTCCAGAAAAATAGCACTGGGTGTCCCTAAATTCATCGGAGAAATGTTGGAGGGCATAGATAGGGATGTCCCTGTGTTCATCATAGAAATTTTGGAGGGCTGGGCCTAACGCTCTGTGGCAATCTTTTTCATTAAGAGAGAAACTATGCCAAACTTAGTGTGGACACCTGATAGGCATTGCCCAGAACTCCTGCGCTCCATTACTATAAGATACATAATTCTACTGAATGGCTAAATCAAAATGTTTATAACAGAAATCAATAACCGTTTCTATAGCAGCAGGGGAAGCAATGAACAGCGAGATCCCCAAAAGCCTTCTAGGAGAACCTGGTTCCTGCTGCCTGGTGTCTGAAGATGGTGGGTGGGTGCTGGTCTAGTCTTGATGGGGAGGCATTTCATAACAGAACCCTGCTTTTTTGGTGATGAGTGATGAGCATTGGGGAGCATTGGGGAGGCCCGTTCCCTGTTCACGCAGCAGTGCTTTCCCTATCTAGACCATCCTGCTCCTTCTCATGCAGAGGAAACTCAAATAGCCTAGGGTGGCACAGAATTTCGGTCAGGAAAACCAGGCTGTTGGTTAGGTGCCTCCTCACCTTATTCGGCTCCATTGGGCTGCTGGTTCATTTCTGGGTGAAATTCAAGGTGTTCAGACTAGTGTTTAAAGCACCTAGATGACTTAGGCCTCAAATATCTGAGGACCTTCTGTGACACAGTTGAGAGGGTCCAGAACAACCTTGTCACTCCTTTGTCCTTTTGTTTATTTTAGGAGTGCTGAAACAGAACCTGCAATAGCAAGCAACAGACCTTCAAGGTAAGCAGCAGGCAAATCCTGGATGTCCTTCTTCTTCTTCTTCTTCTTCTTCTTGAAAAAAACAGCTTTTGGGGGTTGCAGGAGTGTCTCAGAGCTCCGAGATTCCATTTCCATCTTTGGGGTTCTATGAGAAGTGCAGGGATTCAGGTAACAGAAAATAAGAGGAGGAGGAGGAGGAGGAGGAGAAGAAGAAGAAGAAGAAGAAGAAGAAGAAGAAGAAGAAGAAGAAGAAGAGTTTGGATTTGATATCCCGCTTTATCACTACCCGAAGGAGTCTCAAAGCGGCTCACATTCTCCTTTCCCTTCCTCCCCCACAACAAACACTCTGTGAGGTGAGTGGGGCTGAGAGACTTCAAAGAAGTGTGACTAGCCCAAGGTCACCCAGCAGCTGCATGTGGAGGAGCGGAGACGCGAACCCGGTTCACCAGATTACGAGTCTACCACTCTTAACCACTACACCACACTGGCGTCCCTCAGCCATAGCAGGAGTCTGGCTTCTCCAGGCTTCCTACCTGAAATGACAGGCATGCATGTCAGCAAACTGAACACTACTTCAGCAATCTGAAATTCACATCCTCACAGTGCTTCTTCAGACTGCATGTACATTTACTCCTGTTCATTTGGATGTGCATCTCCCCCCCCCCTCCAAACAATTTAAAAGAACTGCAAAACTTCTCCAAGGATGTGTCCAGGGAAGGTTGAAGATTCTTGACATCACAGGAACCAGCCAATTGGTGCTATCCTTAGTCAATTTCTGCAGCAGACATGCAGAACTAGGATTTGTACAACTCTGTTCTGGAGGGGAAAGATACCTATGGCTTAAATTCTGAGAAGACGCTTCAGCCCCATGAGCCTCAAAATGTTTCCACTTCTGACTCCACCCTCTGTTAAGGAAGACATAAACCAAAATTGTGTCTAACCCCTATCCAAGTAAGAACCACCACTAAGTACTGCACTTAAGAACTGTTTCTAGTTCAAGGCAGGGCTAAAGAGATAAAAGGGGTGGAGCTATTCAAATAGGGTCTGGTTGGTTCTCATTGGCTCCAACCAATGGGACAAACTAAACAATCTTCAATCTGGAGAACAGCTGGGAAAACCCACTGTGACTACGGAAAGAGCTGCACCACACATTTAAAGCACAACCAATGCGCATTTGAAGCTCATGGCTTCCTCCAGAGGATCCTGGGAACTGTATTTTGTTAAGGGTGCCATGTGCTTTCAAGGTGTGTTGGCTGTGCTTTAGACGTCTGTTGTGGATCAGGCCAGATTTCCTCAGGGGAATGGAACTTTCTTGGGGTCCCCTGGAACAGGAGGGCAGAAGGTAGATCCGGAGGAACTGGTAGATCTTTGGCTGATTTGCAGTGGATCAACAATGGTTTGTGACTTTGTAATGGTCTAGCATGCAGAAAGAAGCAGGCTTATGTGTGGAGGGACTTGTGAGCTTGGTTCTGGATACAGATCACAAACTCCTGAGCAGTGTGTGTGTTCTAAGGTACCCCATTCTGAGCATATATCCAGCCACCCAAGTCCTGCACCTGACTGGGGTCCTAGTAAGTATATATATAAAAAATGACTCCACCTTTGCCCTACAATGCCTTGTACCCTATAGATCACTAGGTCAGTCATTCAGCTACTCCCCTGAACTCACCGCAAAGTTTGTTTGTTGCGGGCCCAGTCACAGTGCATCCAGCTCCTCCCCAGGCTAAATGTAAGATGCGATTGATAAACTCAAGCAGACAACGATCTGGATTAGAAATGGCCACAATTTCATTGATTTACAGGTATAGGTGTGTTTTTGGCTCAGGGATTGGGTGCATATCTGTTCCAGGCCCACCCACCCACCTCAACCAAAAATATATATATTATTTAATTTTAAAAGGTAAGGAAACTCAGTTTCCCCAAGTTCCTGCTGAAAAACACACACACCCTGGGTAGTTTGCTGGTGGGGAAAGTGGCACTTCTCCCTGGTACCTGGTACCACTAGGGTTGCACTCATCAGGGCATGGCAGCAGCGAGGTTGGGGGGAGCTCTATGGCCGCAGCAGTCCCACAGGGCAGCTCCACCAACCCAGTCTCGGGGGTGGATGAGAGGATGATCTGGAGCTCTGCATAGATGCCTTCAGAAGAAGGGAGACTCTGGTCCACTGTGGGGAACGATGCAAGTCTAATGCCTACCTCTGAAATTTCCTTTGTTTCCCTAGGGTGGGCAGTCAGAACAAGGCACCTACGTAAGTATACCAGCCCTACACAATGGGGCAGTGAGTGCTGGGGGTGTGGGGTGCACGTTCCTCAGCCTGCCTCTGTGGCAGGTGTGGGGAACTTGTGGACTTCCAGATGTTGCTGCCCTACAAACCCCCATCAGGCCCAGCAAGCATGGCCAATGCGCAGGGAAGATGAGAGCAGCATCTGGAGGGCCAGAGGTTCTCCACACAAGCTCTCCTGCAGGCTCCTCTTGTTGGTGTAATGTGAACCAAGGGTTAAATGACACAGTCCTTGGGCTCAGGTGTTGAGGGAGCTTGGATGGGCTAGTTTTAGCCTCTTAGTTTAAGCCAGCGTTTCTCAACCGGTGTGCCGCGAGACACCGGCTGCTGTGCCACGGGAAAACCGTGGTTCGGGACCCCATGCTGCAGCCGCAAACGCGTAGCAGCGGCTGCAGTGGGGGAAAGGGAGTGCAGAAACCCACCGCCGACCTACCGCGCATGCGCCAGCTTGGAGCTCCCCGCCGATTCTGATTGGTTGCCAGGGACCAATAGGAAGACAGAGGAAGGAGACACGAGGGCTGCCGGTAGCCACCCGGTCAAAATGGCCGCCACCCTAAGGAGGAGCGCTCTGCGAGCGCTCCAACCGCCAGCCAGCCAGCTGAGAAGCCTCCCCGGCTCCACTCGCCGTCCTCACTCGCTGCCTGGGATCAGCTAAGTCTTTCCTTTCGGGTTTTCTTTCACAGTCCCAGGGGCGGGCTTTTCATACCAGTGGGGCTGCTTTGGGCGCATAACTCCGTGATTTCCGTTACCATAGTGACGTTGCCGCCACCATTTTGTGGGTGGTGTGCCGCGAGATTTTTTTCATAAAACAAGTGTGCCGTTGCCCAGAAAAGGTTGAGAAACACTGGTTTAAGCTATCCAGGTTCTTTTTAAACTGCAAAGGGGTGGCCCCAGGGCCGGATTTAGGTTTGATGAGACCCTAAGCTACTGAAGGTAATGGGGCCCTTTATATGTCTGGCTGTCCTTTGTCAACAACAGATGTCACTGTTTTTCATGTTGAATATATGTTATATGGTAATTTATGGAACTAATAGGTATCTAAAGCCATTTGCACATAACAAAATATGTACATCATAGGAGCCTACACAACACAAAACACTGTTGCTGTATGTAGGTTTTATTTTATTTGTTTTTTGTCTTAAATTTTGGAAATGTACATCCAGGTTTTTTTCCTTTAATTGTTTCCCCCCCCCCCAAGAGAGCGGGACCCTAAGCTATCGCTTGTTTAAAGGTAAAGGGACCCCTGATCATTAGGTCCAGTTGCGGACGACTCTGGGGTTGCGGCTCTCATCTCGCTTTACTGGCCGAGGGAGCCAGCATACAGCTTCTGGGTCACGTGGCCAGCATGACTAAGCATGGCGAACCAGAGCAGCGCATGGAAACGCCGTTTACCTTCCAGCCAGAGCGGTACCTATTTACCTACTTGCACTTTGACATGCTTTCGAACTGCTAGGTTGGCAGGAGCAGGGACCAAGCAACGGGAGCTCACCCCATCGCGGGGATTCGAACCGCCGACCTTCTGATCGGCAAGCCCTAGGCTCTGTGGTTTAACCCACAGCGCCACCCGCGTCCCATAGCTTGTTTAGCTTATACGTAAATCCAGCACTGCATCAGCCCACTGAGACATGAATAGAACCCGGGGAGGGGAGCTGAATGACAACAGTAGCATCTCACGCCAAAACATTGAATGAGGTGTCCCCAGAAGGCAAAATAAGCACCAAAGAGGCTCAGTGAACAGCAGAAAACAGAGCCCCAGTCAGATAAGGGACATGGAAGTTTTCTAAAGAAGCGACCATCTTTGACACAACTGAGAGGCACCCAACTTCTCCCTCCTAAACTCTTCCATCCTTTCCCCTGTTTCTTTAGCAATGAATTGGACCCCTCCACGGGAACCACGGCTTCTGCAGCACGGTAAGTAGCAAACCTAAAGGATGAAGCCTGAAGCCTCTCTTTTTGGGAGAAAACCAGATTTTCTCTCCAAAAACCACAAACTACATAAGATGTCTTCTAAAAGTTAAGAACATAACTTTTAGAAGACATCTGAAGGCAGCTCTGTATCGGAACGTTTTTAATGTTTGATGCTTTATTATGTTTTATATATTCTGATAGCTGCCCAGAATGGCTGGGGAAACCCAACCAGATTGGCGGGGTTTAAATAATAAAATGATGGTGATGATGGTGATGATGGTGATTAAACAACATCCAGCCAGGAGGCAGGGAGGGAGGGCAGACTTCTGGAATTCCATTTCCACCTTTGGGGATAAGGTGGTTTGGGGTGGGGGTCTAGTTATTCAAATGAAGACGAATGTTGCACAAAATCTGTATTGTTATGGGGGAGGGGGGTTCCCTCTGCTGAACTCACAAACGTAAGGAAGGAAGGATCACAGCCAACAAATATCATATTCTCTTCTAGCATCTAATCACATCTCAGCATCCTGCGCAGCACAGGAAATCACCCTCTAATGAGCCAGGCCATTGGTTCATTTATCTCAGTATCATCAACACCGATTGGCAGGGCACGCCCTAGCCTGTTTTGAGGATCAAATGAGAAGGCAGAGAACCACGTATGCCCCCTTGAGCTCCTTGGAGGGGGACAGGGGGCGATATAATTGCAATAATTAAATAAATTTCATGCGTTAGAAGTATAACCTTCCTGGGTATCAGAGATAAACATGGTGGGGTTGCTTCCAGTTGTGGCGACCTTCCTCTGATTCTAGACTGGCTTTCTTCCAGGTTAAAGACAGAGTGATCATTCTAGTCCAGAATATTGCCATCATTCAAGTATGGAGCAGCACCAGCAAACTCCCAGGAACCTCCACCCCACCCCCCCGAAGAGGAATATCGTATGCATGGAGATCATGATGGATCACTTAAGCACCATCTCTTAGGTCTATCCAGGCCCCCAGGCAGAAAAGGAAAAACCGCACACATCATATCTGCTGATGAAATAAAAGCCTCAAGTGGTTATTTCTGACTGTATCGGCACTGCTTTGCAAGGGACTGCTGGGATGGGTTTATATTCCAGTATCTGCCATAGTATTCTATAACGTGCATATTGTTGTAAGGTTATTGGTGGTGCTGGTGTTGCCTGGATGTCATCTGTGAGTAGCAGTAGGCAAATAAGTCCATTTCCGTTTCTCCCCATTTCTCATATTTTGCAATTACAGTGGTACCTCAGGTTACAAACACCTCGGGTTACAAAACTTCAGGTTACAGACTCCGCTAACCCGGAAGTAGTACCTCGGGTTAAGAACTTTAACTCAGGATGAGAACAGAAATCGTGCGGCGGCAGCAGGAGGCCCCATTAGCTAAAGTGGTACCTCAGGTTAAGAATGGTTTCTGGTTAAGAACGGACCTCCAGTACGAATTAAGTTCGCAATCAGAGGTACCACTGTGTAAGTTCAATCCTCCACATTAGTGTGCAGTAAGGTGTTTTTTGGGGTTTTTTTTTTTAAGACCTCGTGAAAATTCAGCACTTTGGGGTGATTTTCTCTTAACATGCACTGTGAGAGGGATGTGTGTCCTCCTCAAGAGTAAGCATCTGCAGACACCGTCTACTAAACTAATGGCTTTATTTACAGCATCAAGCATGACAGGTGTTACAGTTCATCATCCGACCCTTCTGTGTCAGATCCCCGAAGTACCGCTTTCCGGCTCCGCCCCCAACATAAAAGCTTCGGAAATCCTAGGCGCCGCCTACCCTCCTTTCGCTTCCGCCCTCTGGACCGGAGCTGGGCGGCGCCTGCCTCATCCCTTTCACTTTCCTCCTCCATGCTGGTTGCTTCCGATGCTCTGGCAGGCTCTTCGAGCCTCCTCTCCTCCCCGGTCTCCATTTCCTGATCCCTGCCCATTGGCTGCACTGGAGCCCCGGCTGAGGACTCCTCCCATTGCCTCATTACCGCTTCTGGTGTTAACAGGGGCTGTGCCTGTTCCTGGTCCCACACCCTCAATAACTCCTCGGGCGTTAGCTGTGCCCTGTCTTGGCCAGCTGTGTCCTCAGACACTGCCTCGGAACCCGGCCAGCCCCTGACATGCACATTTCTTGCCAAGCAGAGATACACCTTTTTTTGCAATGCAATTTTGCCCGATGTAATGCCAGCGCATGGATTTCTGCACACCTTCCTTGGCCAGAGAACTGGGTTGCCAATCTCAAAGCAGTGATTCCTGCATTGCAGGGGGGTTGGTCTCGATGACCCTTGTGGTCCCTTCCAGTCATAGCTGTCAACCCTCCCTTTTTTGGCGGGAAACTCCCTTATTCCAATGCCGTTTCCAGCTGCTATCCCGGATTGTTGATATTCCTTAAATTTCCCGGATTTCAAAGGAAGCAGCTCCTCTCCCTCCCTGCCGGCCAGGAAGGCTCCTCAGCTGCGTTGCTCGGCTGCCAATAAGGAGTCTGAGACCGACTGGGGGCGGAGCTTGCATGCCTTGTGCGGCCAGACCCTCATGCCCAACCAGCCAGGCAGCCTGCCTGCCATCTATGCGCTCGCTCTTTCGCTCACCCGTTCGCGCGCAGCCTCTGGAGCGCAGGGTGGCGAGGCTACTTGGTGCCATTGCACCGCCCTCGCGGCATCCCTTATTTTCGAATCCGAAAGTTTGAAAAAATCCCTTATTTTCAAATCCGAAAGTTGACAGCGAAAGCAGGCAGGTTCAAATGCCAACCAAGTCAAATTTCTGCCCCTAAACCAAGCTGCATGCAAAAAAGAAAAGAAAATTGGAGAAAGTGCCTCAGATATCTCCAAGGAAGGGGCCAGTCTCTACACACCGCAGAAGCTACTGTGACACTAGGAGGATGTAAGAGTTGATTGCCTGATTGTACATGGGGCTACCTTTGAAGGTGACCTGGAAACTACCGGTACAACTAATCCAGAATGTGGCAGCTAGACTGGTGACTGGGAGCAGCCTCTGAGACCACATAACACAGGCCCTGAAAGACCTACATTGGCTCCCAGTACGTTTCCGAGCACAATTCAAAGTATTGGTGCTATCCTTTAAAGCCCTAAACGGCCTCATTGACCCTGTATACCTGAAGGAGTGCCTCCACCCTCGTTGTTTAGCCCGGACACTGAGGTCCAGCTCTGAGGACCTTCTGGCAGTTCCCTCACTGCGAGAAGTGAGGTTACAGGGAACCAGGCAGAGGGCCTTCTCAGTGGTGGCGCCCGCCCTGTGGAACGCCCTCCCATCAGATGTCAAGGAAATATACAACCATTTGACTTCTAGAAGACATCTGAAGGCAGCCCTGTTTAGGGGAGTTTTTAATGTTTGATGTTTTATCGTGTTTTTAATTTTCTGTTGGGAGCTGCCCAGAGTGGCTGGGGAAACCCAGCCAGATGGGTGGGGTATAAATAAATTGTTGTTGTTGTTGTTGTTGTTGTTTCATAGCAGGGCAGGAGGAAACTCATGGGGTCTCCCTCAGCTCATGACTCATGTCTATGCTTTATGACCTATTTCTCTTGTTACCCGGGAGTTTACACTGGGGTTGAGCAGGCTCTTGGCACTGAAGCACGCTGGGCCTAGGGTGGGGGAAGAGAACCTAGAATGGGTGTCTGGGCTCAGTTGGGGATCCCAGTCACCGGCATCAAAGAACACGGGGGGAACCCAGGCACCAACCTGGGAACAAAGAGAACCTCCCAGGATGCCCCAAACCCTCCCACCTGCAAGAGCAACTAGAACAACATGCACACGCCGCCCAACAGCTTGCGGACCTTCTGGGTTTGCCAGATCTTGCCTGATTCTACTTCTAGCAGGTAAGACATTGGGGGGTGGGTCTCTGGGGAACAGAGGTTCTGGCCTGGGGAGAAGAATCAGAGTTCCAACCTCTCAATATCTTTTTTTAAACTGTGGCACCTAGAACACATGACTCCAGTTGGGGGTCTGACCAAGGCAGATTAGAGCAGTACTATGACTTCCCTTGATCTGGACCCTATACTTCTGTCAAGACTGCCTAGAACAGCATTAGCTTCTTTTTTCTTCATTTTTGGAAATACCGTATTTTCCGGCATATAAAACGACTGGGCGTATAAGACGACCCCCAACTTTTCCAGTTAAAATATAGAGTTTGGGATATACTCGCCGTATAAGAAATACGACCTGGCGTATAAGACGACCCCCGACTTTTGAGAAGATTTTCCTGGGTTAAAAAGTAGTCTTATACGCAGGAAAATACTGTAATTTTTATTTGATTTTACAAATATAAGAATATGACAATACAATCATACTCATCCATATTTGAAGATACCTCTTAATCTGAGGACTTCCCATCCTTCCCTCCATGGGTCCTATTGTCAACCCTTTCAAGTGCATATTATTCAGTTAGTCCATATTTTATATCACTCCATTCTCTCCATAGTATTTGCTACATGACAAGTGTTATTGCAGTCCTGCTAACGTTTTCATCTGCTTACAGTGGTCTCCAAGATAACCCCCCACCACCACCTCTTTGTTAAACTTTTGGTCGTCTTGGTTCCTGAGATTCCCAGTCAGTTTAATTTACCATTCTCGGTCCAACAGTTTAATTTACCATTCTTCTCTGGTGTTGTTGTTTAGTCGTTTAGTCGTGTCCGACTCTTTGTGACCCCATGGACCAGAGCACGCCAGGCACTCCTGTCTTCCACTGCCTCCCGCAGTTTGGTCAGACTCATGTTGGTGGCTTCGAGAACACTGTCCAACCATCTCGTCCTCTGTCGTCCCCTTCTCCTTGTGCCCTCCATCTTTCCCAACATCAGGGTCTTTTCCAGGGAGTCTTCTCTTCTCATGAGGTGGCCAAAGTATTGGAGCCTCAGCTTCAGGATCTGTCCTTCCAGTGAGCACTCGGGCTGATTTCCTTCAGAATGGATAGGTTTGATCTTCTTGCAGTCCATGGGACTCTCAAGAGTCTCCTCCAGCAGTATAATTCAAAAGCATCAATTCTTCTTCTCTGGTAAGCATTAGCTTTTTTTTTTTGCTGCCGCATTCTCCCAATCCACCAAGCTTGTAACTAAAAAAAAGAAGTGAGATTCCTCTGGAATGACTTGTTTTTGAAAAACCTATGCTGGGTCTTAGTAATCTCAGCACCTTTTTCTAAGTGCTCACAGACCGACTGTTGAATTATCTGTTCTTGGACACTGGTATCGATGTCAAGCTCACCGGTCGGTAGTTACCTGGATCTTCTCTCCCCCCCCCCCGTTTTAGAAGATGGGGGCAACATTTGCCCACCTTCAGTCTGTAGGGACCTCACCTGTTCTCCAAGATTTCTCAAAGATGATAGACAGAGGTTCTGAGATTACATCCACAAGCTCCTTTAGAACCCTTGGGCGCAGCTCATCAGGTCCTGGAGATGTGAATTCATTTTAAGTAGCTAGGTGTTCCCTTACTAACTCTTTTCCCATATTGGGCTGCAGCTGCCTTCTTGCATTGTTGATTCTGTTATCACCAGGTTGGGCACAGTTTCCCAGTGCCCAGAGCCAGTGTGGTGTAGTGGTTAAGAGTGGTAGACTTGTAATCTGGGGAACCGGGTTCGCGTCTCCGCTCCTCCACATGCAGCTGCTAGTCACACTTCTTTGAAGTCTCTCAGCCCCACTCACCTCACAGAGTGTTTGTTGTGGGGGAGAGGAAGGGAAAGGAGAATGTGAGCCGCTTTGAGACTCCTTCGGGTAGTGATAAAGCGGAATATCAAATCCAAACTCCTCTTCTTCTTCTTCTTCTTCTTCTTCTTCTTCTTCTTCTTCTTTCCTTTTGGGTGAAGACAGAGGCAAAGTATCGTATTTTTCCGTCGAAATAAAATTTTTAAAAAACAATAATAAATTCTCCAGTAGCACCTTAGAGACCAAGTTTGTTATTGGTATGAGCTTTCGTATGCATGCACACGTTTTTCAGATACACAGTATTTTTCCTTGTATGACACGCCCCTGTGTATAAGACACCCCCTATTTTTGGGGACTCAAAATTAAGAAAATGGGGGAGATTGCCCCCTTGTATAAGAATACCCCCCTTTTTAACATTATTTTTTAGTAAAAAAAAACACCCTAGTCTTATACACAGAAAAGTATGGTAGGTGTGGAGCAGTTCAGATTTCTCTCTCACACCCAATAGCATTTCTCTGTCTTCTCCATGCAGAGGACCTACTACTGACTTGGGAGAGATCACCAGGGGGGTTGGGCTGGCCAGCAAGTGGATGATACCCAGCTTTACCTCTCATTTAAATCGGAACCAGTGAATGCGGCAAATGCGCTGTGTGAGTGTCTGGAGGCAGTTGGAGGATGGATGGCGGCTAATGGATTGAGGTTGAATCCCGACAAGACAGAAGTACTGTTTCTGGGGGACAGGGGGTGGGCAGGTGTGGGGGACTCCCTGGTCCTGAATGGGGTAACTGTGCTCCTGAAGGACCAGGTGCGGAGCCTCATTTTGGACTCACAGCTGTCCATGGAGGAGCAGGTCAATTCTGTGACCAGGGCAGCTGTCTACCTACTCCATCTGGTACGCAGGCTGCGACCCTACCTACCTGCACATTGTCCCATCAGAGTGCTCCATGCTCCATGAACAGAGTGCTCCATGCACCAAGAACAAACTTAGTTGGTCTCTAAGGTGCTACTGGAAGGATTTTTTAAATTTTTTTATTTTGTTTCTCCATGCACTGGTTATCTTCCACTTGGACTGCTACAATGTGCTCTGCGTGGGGCTACCTTTGAAGGTGACCCGGAAACTACAACTAACCCAGAATGCGGCAGCTAGACTGGTGACTGGGAGTAGCCGCCGAGACCATATAACACAGGTCCTGAAAGACCTACATTGGCTCCCAGTATGTTTCCGAGTACAATTCAAAGTGTTGCTACTGACCTTTAAAGCCCTAAACGGCCCTGACCCTGAAGTATACTTGAAGGAGCGTCTCCACCCCCATCATTCAGCCCGGACACTGAGGTCCAGCTCCAAGGGCCTTCTGGCGGTTCCCTCACTGCAAGATGTGAGGTTACAGGGAACCATGCAGAGGGCCTTCTCGGTAGTTGCGTCCACCCTGTGGAATGCCCTCCCATCAGAGGTTAAGGAGATGATAACATTTAGGAAACATTTGAAGGCAGCCCTGTATAGGGAAGCTTTTTAAGGTTTAATGTTTTACTATGTTTTTATATATGATGGAAGCCGCCCAGAGTGGCTGGGGCAACCCAGTCAGATGGGCAGGGTATACCCTATATACTCGAGTATAAGCCTAGTTTTTCAGCACATTTTTTGTGCTGAAAAAGCCGCACTCGGCTTATACTCGAGTGAGGCAGCCAGTGGCTCCTATGAAGCTTTCCCAGGTTTTTTGTGGTAAAATTGGGTGCCTCGGCTTATATTCGGGTCGGCTTATACTCGAGTATATACGGTAAATAAAAAAGTGTTGTTGCTGTTGTTGTTGTTGTTGTTGTTGTTCCTCTTTCTTCGAACATAGCCGAAGATATCTTTATTATTACTATATTTTTCAAATTATCTTTATTAATTTTCCAAATTATTGCAAATCAAATCAAACCAAATTATTTTAATTTGATACAATTTCTTAAAATCAGGTTTCCCCCTTCTGTTCTGAACATATGATCATCACTATTTCCTTAAATTGCCGCATCATTTCTTATTTAGAGTCCGGTTGACATCCTTCACTTGCCGTTAAACTTTCTTCCAGGTGACACCCATTTCATGTGTGTATACATATACATTGTTGTTCCACACCTGGTGTGCTGGAAGAGTTAATTACTACCTCCCATTATTCAGTTCTCTGCAGTGCTTATCTGGATTCTACAAGGTCACATTCCATTCCTTCCGCTGTTTACCAACTAGCATAGGAGCTGCCGCCATAAATAACTCACAGAGTGCATGTCCCATCTCCACCATTAAAATTCCACTCTGGAGTTCTTCCTCGGCACAGATCTTTTCTCAAATTCAGCCTCTTTGCCAGATCTGTTCGGCAGCAGTTCAATCCTTTATCACTGCATTGTTCCATCACACTCCTGGTCCAGTCCAAGAATAAAGAGTGGCTGGGGAAACTCAGCCAGATGGGCGGGGTACAAATAATAAATTATTATTGTTGTTGTTGTTAAGCATAAATCAAAAGCCTCCCCCCCCTTTTCCTTTTCTGAGGTAACAAACAGAATAAGATAACTGGCTACAGAAGTCTCTTTCATTTTGCACGGGAGGACAAGAAGAAAGGAGACCACTTGAAAGCACAAAGCACCTTGTCCTCTCCCTTCCTTTCCCAGCTGTTTTAAAAATTCTCAAGCTTCAAAGAAAACATTCAGATATATTCAAAGAGCCCTGTCCTTTCGGCAGCTGATTGATTGCAGCCCATTGGCATATGTCAGTCCAGGAGCGCCTCTTGATTAATGCCAAGTGTCCAAATTATGGAGGAACCAACCACAAATTATGCCAGAGGTGGAGGCTCATCCATGGTAGGGACACGCTCCCAGGTTGCACCCGCTCTGCCTTTCAGGTTGGCAGACATGGGCTTGAGCGGAACAGGGGGATACAGTGAGCTCTCCTGACCCCACTGGGGGACATTGCCGGGACTTTTGCCTCATAAATCCTGGTTTTCTCCCACCTCAACCTCCTCGCTTCTCGCAGAGGGCAGTGAGGAGCGACCACCATTGACTCGTGACAAAGCAAGAAATCCCTTTATTACTATTTTTAACCTCTCTTGCAAGTCTAAGCTCATTCTGAGCTTTCGCAAGTGTGACCTTCACTCTGCAACTGTTGGCTCCTCGTGTGTCGGCTCCTCGTTTGTGATTTCCCATTTCTTCCATTTTTTTAAATGTGCCTTTCTTAAAGCCCAGCTCACCTGTAAGCTCCTTATGCAGCCACGTCCTACTTTTCTTTCTTGTTGAAGACATCTGCTTTGGGGCCTTCAATATTTCACCTTTAAGAAGCTCCCATCCATCTTGAACTCCCTTCTCTTTTAATATTTCTGACCATGGGGTCTCACCCACTAGCTCCTTGAGCTTTTTGAAATTGACCTCCTTAAAGTCCAGCGTTCATGTCCAACTACATTCATCTTCCTCCAAACTTTCCAAGTACTTCCACTTTGTCAATTAGTTATTCCCTGTTGGTGAGGACCAGGTCCAATATAGAAGATCCCCTTGTTGCTTCTTCCACCTCCTGGTAATAATAATAATAATATTAATAATAATAATAATAATAATAATAATAATAATAATAATAATAACAATAAATTTTCTTTATACCCCGCCCTCCCCAGCCAAGACCGGGCTCAGGGTGGCTAACACCAAGTATAAAAACAATTGATTAAAATACAACTTAAAAAACAAGATTAAAATACAACATTAAAGTGCAGCCTCATTTCAGTAGAAACTCAAATCAAAAACTATTTGGGGAAGAAACCGTCAAATTTTCACCAAGGCCGACTATCCATACTGGTCCTACATGGGCCAGAAAAAATGCCAGGATAGTCCCCAAATATGAGTTTCATCACGGGGGGGGGGAGGAAAGAGGGGGGCGGGGATCAAATGGATTCCAATCCAAAGGCCAGGCGGAACAGCTCTGTCTTACAGGCCCTGCGGAAAGAAATCAGATCTTGCAGGGCCCTGGTCTCATGAGACAGGGCATTCCACCAGGTTGGAGCCAGTGTTGAGAAGGCCCTGGCTCTGGTTGAGGCTAATCTAACTTCCTTAGGACCCGGGACCTCTAGAATGTTGCTATTTATGGACCTTAAGGTCCTCCATGGGGCATACCAGGAGAGGCGGTCCCGTAGGTACGAGGGAAGTCTGTGTTCCAACAGATATTGGGGTAGTTGAAGTCTCCCATGACTACTATATCTCTCCTTTACCTGCACAAGCAACGCTGACATCGAACCCTACATACATTAAGTAAAACAGAAACATCGTCACCCGACCCGACCCCCACCCACGCTCCCCCCGTCCACCTCTTTCCCCCTTTTCTTCCCAATGTCTCAACAAATGAAACGGATTTGTAAAAATGATACATGTAAAAAATATGAGAGAGAGAGACATCGCACATACTTTTGTAAATCAAGAAATCTTTAATAAAAATACTTCCAAAAAAAAAAAATGTTTGGTCATCTTCTCTAGGAAGGCATCATCCAGGCCTTCAGTCTGGCTTGGTGATCTAGAAATAAAATCAAGAGGGTTGCTATCTCTGTTATTCCTGACTGCTATTGGCCTCTTGAACTGAATGACTGTCTCTCTTCCCCACTCCACAGCCTACATCTTGAGCTCTTGCTTCCTGTTTGCTGAAGCTGCCAGAAAGGCTAAGGCTCGCCGTCCTCCTCATATGAGGAAAATGGCCACTCCTAAGCCTCCTCGTTTGCCTCAGGTGGCTGCCATGGTGAATACGACGACGGCTGGCGCTCCTCCTACAACGAAGGCTGGTGCTCCTCCTGCAACAACTGGGGCTCCTCCTGCAGTGACCTCTAAGGCTACTCTTCCACCACCACCTCCTCCATCTCCTCCACTACCTCCTCCACCACCACCACCTCCTCCAGTGACACCTAAGACTACTCTTCCACCACCTCCTCTACCACCACCTCCTCCAGTGACACCTAAGACTACTCTTCCTCCTCCTCCACCACCACCTCCTCCAGTGACACCTAAGACTACTCTTCTTCCTCCTCCACCACCTCCTCCTCCACCACCACCACCTCCTACACCACCACCACCACCTCCTGCAGTGACACCTAAGGCTACTGTTCCACCTCCACCTCCTCCTCCTCCACCTCCTGTAGTGACACCTAAGACTACTCTTCCTCCTCCTCCTCCTCCCCCTCCTCCTCCCCCTCCTCCTCCTCCACCACCACCACCTCCTGTAGTGACACCTAAGACTACTCTTCCTCCTCCTCCTCCTCCTCCTCCCCCTCCTCCTCCTCCTCCTCCTCCACCACCACCTCCTGTAGTGACACCTAAGACTACTCTTCCTCCTCCTCCTCCTCCTCCTCCTCCTCCTCGCCCTCCTCCTCCTCCTCCTCCTCCACCACCTCCTGTAGTGACACCTAAGACTACTCTTCCTCCTCCTCCTCCTCCTCCCCCTCCTCCCCCCCCTCCTCCTCCTCCTCCTCCTCCACCACCACCTCCTGTAGTGACACCTAAGACTACTCTTCCTCCTCCTCCTCCTCCTCCTCCTCCTCCTCCTCCTCCTCCTCCTCCTCGTCCTCCTCCACCTCCTCCACCTCCTGTAGTGACACCTAAGACTACTCTTCCTCCTCCTCCTCCTCCTCCTCCTCCTCCTCCTCCTCCTCCTCCTCGTCCTCCTCCTCCTCCTCCTCCTCCTCGTCCTCCTCCTCCTCCTCCTCGTCCTCCTCGCCCTCCTCCTCCTCCTCCTCCTCCACCTCCTGTAGTGACACCTAAGACTACTCCTCCTCCTCCTCCTCCTCCTCCACCTCCTCCACCTCCTCCACCTCCTCCTCCTCCTCCACCTCCTGTAGTGACACCTAAGACTACTCTTCCTCCTCCACCACCACCACCTCCACCTCCACCTTCACCTCCACCTCTTCCACCGCCTCCTCCTCCAGTGACACCTAAGGTTCCACCACCACCTCCTCTTCCTCCTCTTCCTCCTGCAGTGACAACGGAGGCTCCTACTGTTCCTCCTGGGTCACAAACTATGGGTGCCACAGTTACTGGTTCGGGAACCATGCAAACTATGCAAACTGGGGGTCCTGATGGTCCTGGGGGGCCTGATGAACCCGAGAGTCCTGGAGGTGAAATTATTATCGATTTGGAACCAGTTATTCCACAGATAGGAAAGGACGTCACCCTAATCCCAAAAGGGATAGGCAGGTTCATCTCCTGCACTTGGTTTCGGGGGAGTAAGGGAATGTCCAACCAAATCTTGACCTACATACCACCACCCAATTCCTCACTGGAGTACCAGTTTGCCTATACTGGCAGGGAATCTGTAACTGCAGAATGTGCCCTCCACATAACGAAGCTAACGCTCAAAGATGCCGTCTTATATCTGCTGCTGATGGAAGTGCAAGGAGATGGTGGTAAAGAAATGAAGGAGGGAGAAAGATTTGTGCTGTTCAAAGGTAAACATTTTACATCCTATAGAACCTTAGCCCTAGGACTGGGGGCAGGAAATCAAACCACTATTTGTTTTATTTTGGTTCAAATTGGCACCAGTTTTGGTTTTGTCGGTGCTCTTCTGCTCAGCTGCAGCCTTTCTGGCACACCAACCTACTGTTGAGATGTGAGACAGGGGTGTCCCCAGACACGCTGTTGCCTGAGTCAAGCAAGACAAGTGTCTGTTCCACCACCACCCCTCCAAATCAAGATGCGCAGCAAATTATTTTAGCACCTGAGGCAGGAAATCCCACAAACGCCTCTCCTTTCCCCCAAGCATGGATCATAATAAACTAAATAATCATGATAAGGAAATATGTTAGCAAATTAAATGCCTACCTGATGCCCTTCCGTGACCCCTAGAATCTGCTGCCTGAGGCATCTGCCTCACGGCCAAACGATAGGACTGGCCTTCATGCAGAGCAGAGCCTCCGCTAGAGATCTTAGTAGGACCGTGGCCACTGAGGCTTTGCCAATGAAGAGGAATTGCATCATGAAAAAGGAGGATGCAAGAGAGAGCTGTGTATACTACTTTATTGGTACAGATAAATAGAAATACACTCGAGATTCCTGCATTGCAGGGGGTTGGACTAGATTACCCTTCCAACTCTACAATTCTACGCTACCCGTCACCATAGTGACCTGCGTGCCTGTTCTATCTGCTGTCTAGGAGCTCACTGTGTTGACGAGTAATTTCCAGGCCCCTCTGATCTATCTCCTTGGACCACATCAGCAAGGCCGATGTCAGGGGTCCTGTCGTCTGAGCAGCCCAGAACCTCCATACACGCTGCCCAGGAAGTCACTTTGGTGCTGCTACTGCCAGGACCGGTGCTAGGGGTTTTGGCGCCCTAGGCGAGGGGGCGGGGCCACGTGACGTCATTACGCATGACGTACAGTGCCCCGCCCCCTGCCGCTGGGCGCCCTGCGCCGCAGCGATTTTCGCCGCTGGTTGGGGCGGCACCGGCCGGCGGCGGGGGGCGAGGGGTAGGCTGGCCAGCACCCCCTCCATTTTGGCGCTCTAGGCAGCTGCCTAGTTCGCCTAAATGGAGGCGCCGGCCCTGGCTACTGCAGCGGTTTGACTTCACCCGCGGAGGCACACTCCATTGTCTCTCGAGACAGATGGAGGCCAGCCAACAACTCTCCCACCCCTACCTGCCAAGGATGGTGAGGATAAGGAATGCCACTACCTGAGACAAGCTGGAGCAAGGAGGCATTGGGGGGCCATTTTCCTAGTTCTCACCTGCCCTTTTTTTTGTTTGTTAGAGGATAAACCTCCATTAAACGAAGGAGAAGAATTGGAAAAAGCCAAAGGCCTTCCTGCGGGGATCATCGCAGCGATTGCTATTGGAAGCCTTTTTGGGATAATCTTAGCTGGAGGCCTGATAACCTACCAAGTCAAAAGCAGTAGAGCGTAATTATATTTATCATTTGTTGTTTAGTTTAAGGTAAAGGTAAAGGGACCCCTGACCGTTAGGTCCAGTCATGACCGACTCTGGGGTTGAGGCGCTCATCTCGCTTTACTGGCCGAGGGAGCCGGCGTACAGCTTCCAGGTCATGTGGCCAGCATGACTAAGCCGCTTCTGGCGAACGAGAGCAGCGCACGGAAACGCTGTTTACCTTCCCGCCAGAGTGGTACCTATTTATCCACTTGCACTTTGACGTGCTTTCGAACTGCTAGGTTGGCAAGAGCAGGGACTGAGCAACGGGAGCTCACCCCATCGCGGGGATTCGAACCACCGACCTTCTGATCGGCAAGCCCTAGGCTCTGTGGTTTAACCCACAGCGCCACCCGTGTCCCGATGTTTAGTTTATTTACTTCTTTATAAGGCATTTTGCTTTAATCTTTCATAAAACTGAATGGGGGTAACAAAAAGACTTGAGTGCTACCCTGTATACACTGAATGGGAGGTGGGTTCACACATTACATTCAAGGAGTGCACAGTCTGTTGACCTGGGGCACAGATAGTTGTATTCAGGTATTTTCACATAGCATTCAATGAGTTTACAGTCTACGTAGTTGGTGACCCAGCAGCTGAGAGGTGCACTTAGGGGGTTGCTCCTGGGTACGAGCAATCTGCACCTGTGTTCAGCTACTTTTTATACTCCTTGGTCTAGGTTTGGATCTGTAAGGACAAAACTGGCCAACGACTGGCAGAAAACAGGGACTATCTCTGTTGGGTGGGAACAGTTGGGGAGGAAGCAAATAAGCTACTATCTCTGGCGTGGTTGCCAGGGGCCATAGCGTGCTTCTCACTTCTGAACTCTTTGCTCTCTTTTCCCCCCTGTTTCCTTAGTCCCCCACCAGTTGAAGCTCCACCAGCACCGGTACCCAGCCCGTCCCAACCACCGTAAGTGCCAGGGCGTCAGGGTGGGGTGTGGATGGAGCTTGAATCTCCCCATTTCAGCTGATGCGCGTGGGAAGACCACAGGCAGGACTTGAGCAGAAGAGCACTTCTCCGTTCCTGTGGTTTCCAGTAACTGGTCTTCAGAAGCATTGCCTCCTGCCGTGGAGGCAGAACATAGCCAATGGTAGCCTTCTCCCCCATGACTTTGCCCAACCCTCTTTTGAAGCCATCTAAGGCAATAGTCATCCCTGCCTCCTGCAGGTGTGAGTTCCATAGTTCCACTATGCGCTGCCTGAAGAAGGAATTTCTTTTATCTGTTCTGAATCTTCTAACATTCTAGAGTGGGTTTTTGGGGGGGGGGTCTCTATACACAGTTTGGGTGTAATCCTTGACGCCTCCCTTTCCATAGAGGCGCAGGTTGCAGCAACAGTCAAGGCAACATTTCCCCATCTTCGCCACATCAAGCAGTTGGTCCCTTACCTTTCCTGCCCCGACCTGGGAACAGTGATCCATGCGACGGTCACCTCCAGGCTTGACTACTGTAACTCGCTCTACGCGGGGCTGCCCTTGAAACTGTCCCAGAAACTCCAGCGGGTGCAGAATGCTGCAGAGAGGCTCCTCACGGTGTCCTTGCCATGGGAGCATATTCACCCAGTGCTTTACCAGCTGCACTGGCTCCCGGTGGAGTATCGGGTCAGGTTTAAGGTGCTGGTTTTGACCTTTAAAACCCTATGCGGCCTAGGACCCTCATACCTACGGGACCGCCTCTCTTGGTATGTCCCACAGAGGACCTTAAGGTCCACAAATAACAACATTTTGGAGGTCCCGAGCCACAAGGTTGTTAGACTGGTCTCAACCAGGGCCAGGGCCTTTTCAGTACTGGCCCCAACTTGGTGGAACGCTCTGTCACAAGAGACCAGGGCTCTGCGAGATTTGACATCTTTCCTCAGGGCCTGCAAGACAGATCTGTTCCGCCTGGGCTTCGGGTTGGACTCAGTCTGATGTTTTTTCCTCCCCTTATGGTTTTGATTCTGGGTGATAAATAAAGCTGCATTTAAATTTTAAATTGTATTTTAAACCTGTATTTTAATTAAAGGTTTTAATTTAAGCTGCATTTAAATTTTAAATACAATTTAAAAGCACTGACTATCCCGAGCGAATTCGATAACCAAGATCTATGGCTTGGCTATCATTAATCCCCGTGCAATTATCTCCGTTGGCTTAGCTGTCGACAGTAGAAGTTCAGTCCACCACGTTCCTCGCCCGGAAGTCCCGCCAGGGCTCTTATTCATCATGAACAAGTGGCCATGCCACTGCAGTACTCCATGAGTTGATGGATGCCGTGAGAGATGGTGGGGAGGTGCTGGGGAAAGAACAAAAAAGGATGAGAGGGCAAATGCTGGCCATGCGCCACTTGAGTACTGGTTGCCAGGGAACAACAGTGAGGGTCTCTTTGCTTCCTTAGGACTAAAGAAACGAAGGTTCGGCAGAAAAGGGGGGGTGAGAAGAAAAAGGGTCCAAAGAAAGGAGCGCCCAGAGCCAAGAAGTAAGTACCTGCCAGCCCTACATGGGAGGACCGCTGCAGTAGATCTGCTCTTTTGCACTGCTCATCCGCACAAACATTGGAAGCTGCCTTATGCAGAGTCAAGAGATTGACGTTTAGAAGACATCTGAAGGCAGCCCTGTTTAGGGAAGTTTTAAATGACCGATGTTTTAATGTACTTTTAATCTTTTAAGCCGCCCAGAGTGACTGGGGAAACACAGCCAGATGGACGGGGTATAGATAATAAGTTGTTGTTGTTGTTGTTGTTGTTGTTGTTGCCCAGCTCAGTAGCATCTACATTCGCGGGCAGCAGGACTTAAGGATTTCAGACCGGGTTGTTGCCTAAGAGGTTTTTTTCAGGACTTTGATTCATCTAGCCAAAATCAACAAACCCCTATCCCCCAACTTCATTGGAGAGGCTGTAGGAACTTTGGAACATACTTTCATGCAAAATTGTTTATATATTTTGGACCAGGGTCTTGGATATTATCTCCAAAATGGTTAAACAGCCTCTCTTGCCAAACCCAGCCTTAGCCCTGACTTCACTGAACCCTACTATCCAGCATAATGATTTAATTCTTGTCACGGTGTTGCGTTGCGCCAGAAGCGATTTAGTCATGCTGGCGACATGACCCAGAAAGCTGTCTGCAGACAAACGGCGGCTCCCTCGGCCTGAAAGTGGAGTTGAGTGCCACACCCCATAAAAGGTAAAGGTAAAGGTACCCCTGACCGTTAGGTCCAGTAGCGGATGACTCTGGGGTTGCAGCGCTCATCTCACTCTATAGGCCGAGGGAGCCAGCTTTTGTCCACAGCTTCCGGGTCATGTGGCCAGCATGACTAAGCCACTTCTGGCGAACCAGAGCAGCGCACGGAAACACCATTTACCTTCCCGCCAGAGTGGTACCTATGTATCTACTTGCACTTTGGCGTGCTTTTGAACTGCTAGGTTGGCAGGAGCTGGGACCGAACAACGGGAGCTCACCCCGTCGCGGGGATTTGAACCGCTGACCTTCTGATCAGGGAGCCTAGGCTCTGTGGTTTAGACCACAGCGCCACCCGTGTCCCATGCTACACCCCAGAGTTGAATCCAATTGGACTTAACCGTCCAGAGGTCCTTTACTTTTGCCTTACCTTATTTCTGCTCTCCATCCTCTGATTCTAGACTGATTCTCTTCCAGGTAAAAGCAAAAAGAGTAAGAGAGAGATCGTCCTGGTCAACAATTTTGTCAGCCTCCCAGTCTGGAACAGCATCGACCATTTTCCCCACTCTGTCAAGAAGAGAAGCTCCGCTTGAAATATCTACTTGAAATCTACTTGAAAAATCACGATGAAATAATTTAAGGCCCTTGTGATTCATCCACAGCCCCTGGGGCAGATAGAACATTATTTCCCCTGAGGCAATAAAAGCCCCCAATGCCCACTTCTGCTGTGCCCATACTCCTTTGCCAGGGTCTGCTGGAATGGCTCTCTCCGTATTTTACTGTAACACATAATATTATGGAAATATTGGTTGGGATGGGGGACTGCGGTGGGTCCTGGTGGGAAATGAAAATTGGTGAATGTGAGGAACGGGGCAATCTATCGGTTTCAGCATTTCTCTGTTTCTCATTTTCCTGCATTCTTAAGTTCATTTCTCCACATTTCTATATCATTTTGTAAGTTGTTTCCAAAAATCCCTCCTGAAAACCCATCAGCGTTTTAGCACAGATTTCTCCTCATATGCACATTTTTCTGTGCAGCACTCACCTTTTTAGCAAAGCAATGCCTGCCTTTTTGCACGCGGTTGTCACTAACATGTTCATTTTTATGCACACTTCATCTCAGTATGTGCATTTTTGTACACAGCTCTCGGCTGGAGAACTGCGTTGCAAAATTCAGGAAAGTGTGAATTTCAAAGGCTGACTGTCTTTTGTCTTGGGAGCTGTGAATTAGGCAAATTCATCCTCAAATGTGAATGGAATGAAATTCCAGAAGTGGTTCCATGCTGTAAAATAAGAAGACCGGTGGTCATCACTGCTTCCTGTGCGAGAGAGTTCCATAGTTTAACAATGCACTGCTTATAGAGGTACTTTCTTTTTTCTGCCCTGAATCTTCCAATGTTCTGCTCCAGTCCACAAGCTCTAACTTTATGAGAGAGGGAGGAAAAGCATTCTTCTATCCACTTTTATAATTTTATAAACTTCTAACACATCATTTCTTACTTTACCTTTTCTCCCTTTTTTCCATATCATTTTTACGAAGCCTCCAAAAACATTTCAAAGCATTTTTCATCATATACAATTGTTTTTTAACACCCAAACTTTCTAGTTGACTTCCCACCCTTTCCTGATGTTTGTTTGTTTGTTTGTTTTATTCCTTTTTATTAGCTGTTTTATAACACACATATTTTTTTATTATCTAAACCCCGCTACCGGTTAAATCTTTCAGTAATCCGCTGCTTATATTTCAAGTTCTTTATATCTTGAATGTGAGTCATTTTGGACTCACAGCTGTCCATGGAGGCGCAGGTTAATTCTGTGTCCAGGGCGGCTGTCTACCAGCTCCACCTGGTACGCAGGCTGAGACCCTACCTACCCGTATCCAGAATGCGGCAGCTAGACTGGTGACTGGGAGTGGCCGCTGGGACCACATAACACCGGTCCTAAGAGAACTACATTGGCTCCCAGTACATTTCTGAGCACAATTCAAAGTGTTGGTGCTGACCTTTAAAGCCCTAAAAGGCCTCGGTCCTGTATACCTGAAGGAGCGTCTCCGCCCCCACCGTTCAGCCCGGACACTGAGATCCAGTGCCGAGGGCCTTCTGGTGGTTCCCTCACTGCGAGAAGCAAAGCTACAGGGAACCAGGCAGAGGGCCTTCTCGGTAGTGGCGCCCGCCCTATTGAACGCCCTCCCAGCAGAGGTTTAGGGAAGCCCTGTTTAGGGAAGTTTTTAACTTGTGATTTTGGTGTATTTTAATATTTGTTGGAGGCTGCCCAGAGTGGCTGGGGAGACCCGGCCAGATGGGCGGGGTACAAATAAAAAAGTATTATCATTATTATTATTATTATTATCTAAAGAATTGCTGTAAATGACTTAAAACATTAGAAGGATTGATATAAACACATGCAGATGGTGATATTAAAATTTTGAGTATGTGTGTGTGTGTGTGTAATATTTATATATTATATTTAATGAATTTTTAATCTTTGTTGGAAGCCGCCCAGAGTGGCTGGGGAAACCCAGCCAGATGGACGAGGTATAAATAAATAAATAAATAAATAAATAAATAAATAAATAAATAAATAAATAAATAAATTGTGGTGGTGGTGGTGGTAGTGGTGGTTTTAATGTTGGAGATGCAGAAAAAAGAAGATACAACATGTAACCAAAGAAAGGAGAGGAGGGTAGACGATAGTATATTTAAATGTATAAAAAGATTTTCTGATTTGTTTTCTAAAATGAAAAGAATCTGAAAATGAAAAATGAAAAAAATAAAACCAATTGTTTACACTGATCCTTCTTGTGCCTCTGCTCCCCCTTCTGGGCAGGAAGGGTAGTGACACCAGGAACTCACCATGATCAAATGATGGAGTTGATGGGGTTTTTTTATGGCTATGTAAGGGAACCCAAGGGCCATCTAGTCCTACCCCCTGCAGTGCAGGAATCTCAGCCGAAGCCCAGAGTTGCATGATGGGCAGATGGAACATCCCATAAGTGCTCATGTCCTGCTTAGCAGTGCCGAGGGTAACTGGGTACAGAGACGGCTGTAGGGGAGAACCACTGTTACAGTCGCACCGGCTCAGAGCTGCTGGGGCGCTGGAGAAGGGGCCACCACTATTACTCCAATGGAAGGCAAGAGGCAGGGGTGCAAAAGTTGGCATCGGACAGGGCACCCCTGACATTTGAGATGCCAAGGTCTGCCCCTGCTTGGTATTCCAAGGGATAATGCATAGATCTGCTGCAGCCCAAGTCTCATTCCTGAAAGCTGCTTCCCACCCTGAGCGGGAGGAGGAGTTGCGGAAGTCACAATGACCTGATCATGCGTTCAACCCCTGTACGAATGGTGGGATTCCCGTCCGCATCGCTCGCGGGCCGACCAACCCGGCCAGTCTCTATAGAGGGGAGGAGGGGAGGTAGCGCCATCACCTGCCCCTCGTTTTGAAGGGTATTCCGTTAAAGGATTCCGGGGGCGTGGCCCTGTCTGAAGCCTAGGGAGGTTAGGGCCTAAGGCACGCTCCTAACGGTGATCACAGGGGGAGTTCCAGTCGATGTGCACCACTGGGCTCCTTACTGGTGGTTAACCCTTCCCGGACTTCCAACACACAGGTTGGGGTCGGATATAGTCGGATAGGGTCCAATGCCTAAGCCAATACCGCTCAACATCCGTAACCAATAAAGTTGTGGCCTTTTCGCCCATTACAATCATATTATGTGTCGTGTCATTATTTCCCACGGGGAGGGAGGGACATTGCCACGCAACGAGCAAGCAGGCAAGCACACCAGGCTTTTTGGAGATGCAGAAAATTTTGGAGATGCAGAAAAAAGAAGATACAACTTATGTAACCAAAGAAAGGAGAGGAGGGTAGACCATAGTATATTTAAATGTATAAAAAGATTTTCTGATATGTTTTGTAATGATGCCAGGAACTCACCATGATCAAATAATGAAATGGATGGGTTTTTATGGCAATGTAAGGGACCCCAAGGGCCATCTAGTCCAACCCCCTAGAGTGCAGGAATCTCAGCTAAAGTATCCATGACAGACAGCCATCCAACCTCTGCTTAGAAACCTCCAAGGAAGGAACCACGTGCCTTTAACTCCTTGGAGAAAGCTTGGACTACAAATGTGAAAATGCAATCACATAATTTGTAAAATGTGAAATTTGAAAGTGCCTGGAATATACCTGAAGGGACGGGTCCATACAGTCCCTCCCCCACCTAGTGGCGTACCGTGGGTTGCCAGTGTCCGGGGCTGTGTGGAGTGGGTGGGGAACAGCCAGAGTACGCATGCGCGTTCAACTGCCTAACAGTGTCTGCAGCACCCAGGAGATCCCAGATTGTCTGGAGAGGCCACTTCCTGGTTTGCATGGAGAAGCCGTTTGAATCGAGCCTAGTGGTAGTAGTGCACAATTGTATTGGGGCAGCACCGGGTGTTGAAATTTTGCGCCCTCCCCCCCCAAATTTACACCCAGGGCAATCACCCCTCTGCCTCCTCCACACTATGCCACTTTCCCAGCCAAATCACAGCCTTAGATTGATATGTCAATTTGTAGTCCGGCTATCTGAGTGGGACCCCATAAAGGGCTCCCCCACTTCCGGTTCAACACAGTCCAGGCTGCTTTGTGACCTCCTCCGGTTGCCTAGGAGATTGCAATGGGGAAGGGGGCTGCTGACTGTGAGGCCTCCTGAGCTCCAGTAGGATAAAGCCTAGGGTGGGTCGTGAGCAGGTGGGTTCAGCTGATGCTCCCAGCACTGTGAGCAAAGAAAACAAAAGGAACCCAGGCATCCGGCCGGGCATAAAGGGAATCTCCCATGATGCCGAAGACCTTCACACCTCTAGTACTCCTTCTAGCAGGTGAAAGATTGGGGGCTCCCTGTGGAGCGGGGGTGGGGGTGGGTTAGCATAGTGATGGTGTGGGGAGGAGAGAGACCCAGATCAGCTGTGCTCTAAAATTGTGGTTTGGGAAGAAGAAAGCTATCTTGACCTCCACAGTTGCAAATGTCTCTGATTGGGGTGAAAACCCTGCAAGGGTTACTGTGTGTTCTTGGCTTGTTCCTTGACCCGAATCTCTTGCCTCTTCTCTCCTGCACCCCACCTCCCTCAGCCCACATCTTGCTTTCTTCCGTTGTGTTTCTGGAAGCGGAACAGAACTTTACCCTCCTCATCACCGTTCAGCCCTGGTTCCCCCAGGTAGGAGGGAAGGTCCTGCTGATCCCGGAAGAGAACAAGGAGAAGGTGGAGACCTGCAGCTGGTTCCGGTGGGATACGTCTCAGAAGAATCAGATCTTGGTTTATAAACCGCCTCCGGTGAAAGATGTGCAATACAAAGCCTCGTACACTGGGCGGGAGTCTGTGAACACGGATTGCTCCTTGCAGATCAGGAACATATCAGTCACGGATATCACTTACTATATAATGCAAAGAAACACTACGAAGACGTCAGAAGTGGGGCAGATATTCTTAGTGGTCGTAGGTAAATGTTTCAAGTGCCCTTTCTTATCCTACACAAACTTTCCCCCCCTCTTGATATCTCTCTACAGACATGCACCGCATGATGATATCATCTGGTGTGTCACTGATGTTTATTGTGTCTTGAATCTGAATAGGTATTTTGATTTCGTATATTTAGTAGTTGGGCTGCAGCTCAGTGTATCTATCTGGTACGCAGCCTGAGACGCTACCTGCCTGCGGACTGTCTTGCCAAAGTGGTGCATGCTCTGGTTATCTCCTGCTTGGACTACTGCAATGCGCTCTACGTGGGGCTACCTTTGAAGGTGACCCGGAAACTGCAATTAATCCCGAATGCAGCAGCTAGACTGGTGACTGGGAGTGGCCATCGGGACCACATAACACCGGTCCTGAGAGAACTACATTGGCTCCCAGTACATTTCTGAGCACAATTCAAAGTGTTGGTGCTGACCTTTAAAGCCCTAAATGCCCTTTGCCCAGTATAACTGAAGGAGTGCCTCCACCCTCGTTGTTTAGCCCGGACACTGAGGTCCAGCTCCGAGGGCCTTCTGGCGGTTCCCTCACTACGAGAAGTGAGGTTACAGGGAACCAGGCAGAGGGCCTTCTCAGTAGTGGCACCCACCCTGTGGAACGCCCTCCCACTAGATGTCAAGGAAATAAACAACTACCTGACTTTTAGAAGACATCTGAAAGCAGCCCTGTTTAGGGAAGTTTTTAATGTTTGATGTTTTATCGTGTTTTTAGTATTCTGTTGGGAGCTGCCCAGAGTGTCTGGGGAAACCTAGCTAGATGGGCGGGGTATAAATTATTATTATTATTATTATTATTATTATTATTATTATTATCAGGTTCTGCATGTATTAGGTTTACTATTTATTAGGGGACAGGCCGTAGCTCAATGGGTAGAGCATCTGCTTGGCATGCAGAAGGTCCCAGGTTATATTACCGGTAATATTACTAATATTAAGCACCTCATAGTCTACCAATTAAGGGACACGGGTGGCGCTGTGGGTTAAACCTGATCTGTCGATCAGAAGGTTGGCAGTTCGAATCCCTGCAACGGGGTGAGCTCCCGTTGCTTGGTCCCTGCTCCTGCCAACCTAGCATTTCGAAAGCACGTCAAAGTGCAAGTAGATAAATAGGTACCGCTCCGGCGGGATGGTAAACGGCGTTTCCATGCGCTGCTCTGGTTCGCCAGAAGTGGCTTAGTCATGCTGGCCACATGACCTGGAAGCCTGCTCTCTCGGCCAATAATGTGAGATGAGTGCCATAACCCCAGAGTCGGTCACAACTGGACCTAATGGTCAGGGGTCCCTTTACCTTTA
Organism: Darevskia nairensis; assembly: GCA_034642065.1. Lineage (NCBI taxonomy): Eukaryota > Metazoa > Chordata > Lepidosauria > Squamata > Lacertidae > Darevskia > Darevskia nairensis. The sequence continues at coordinate 102,798 of JAWWNI010000107.1, read as the reverse complement.
CCTTTACCTGAGATAAACAAGGGACAAGGCGTTATGGTTCTCCTTCCTACTTCTCACCTGGCCTTTCTTTGTCTCTCCAGAAAAGCGATCCGACCCGAAAAAAGCCTCACGCATCTCTGGAGGAGCTGTCGCCGGGATTTTTGTGGCTTGCATAGTCGGGGCTGTCTTTCTTGTAGGCCTGATTTCCTACACAGTCACCCAAGGTTTTGTACAGTAATATAGATAATTTAACAGAAAGGGAGAGGGAGAAACAGAGAGAGAGACACACACACAGAGAATATGAAACAGTACTTCCGGCAAATTTGTCTTGGGTGCAGGTAGGATCCGGGCCGGCTCACACGGGATGCAAGGCGAGGCCAGCCCTGAATGGGAGGATGCTGTTAATCGCTTAAACCATGTATTTATTACAGTGACCAACATAACCTTCGTTGGTTGCTCTGACTTTTAAAAAGTTGCTGTTTCCAAGGTGATAGCTATAAACAGTGCTTTTTTTCCCTGGGGGCGGGGGACGCAGGAGTACGCATATCCCTAAACATTTCGTGAAACTAATGGGAGAAGAAACTAAAAAATAAATAAAAATTAGTTTCTTCTCTAGCACAGTGAATCGCCAGTTCCGTTTCTACCCCCGATGGCGGCCTTTTGGCCATTTACTGTATTTATCTTTCGCGATTCGAACTATAACATGGTGGTGTTCTTGAGCCAAAATGAGAGTACTCCTAAATATTTTTAAAGGAAAAAAAAAGCACTGGCTATAAAGCTATGAGAATGGCAGACCCTCCAAGTGTCCCTATTTTCCAGGGACAGTCCAGGATTTACAGAAGCCGTCCCGGTTTCTGATTTGATCCCGGAATGTCCCGTTTTACCTCAGGACGGCCCTATTTTCATCAGAGAAATCAGAGAGGGTAGGAGTTTTGAGACCCCTGAGCCAAGGTGATAAGTAACCATACAACCTTTAGAAGACCTGTATAGGGAAGTTTTTTTTAAAAAAAGTTTACTGTTTTATTATGTTTTTAAATATGTTGGAAGCCGCCCAGAGTGGCTGGGGCAATCCAATCAGATGGGTGGCGTATAAATAGTAAAATTGTTGCTGTTGTTGTTGTTGGTGTGTTGTTATGGAATAGGGTGTCCCTATTTTCAACGGTGAAATGTTGGAGGGTATGGGATGGGGGTGCTCAGAAGACCTTCATTTGCTGAAGCTAAGTGATGCTGGGACTATCCTCCGGTAGGATGTTTTGGCCATGTGAAGGCCAGGGGTCCAGCATGTATATCCAGAAGTTCTCCCTCTGGGAAATCCAAGACTGGGTGTTGACTGGGTGTTACTTATGAATAAGTAAAAGATACAACAAGGCTAGACACTAAGAGACTAAGGGGAGGTAGGAGGGAACTAAGGAGATGTATTAGAAGTATATGATTGTAGAGGTATGAATTTAGTGATAATAATGTGATATATTTGATGATGATTTAGCAGAAGATGTAGGAACCTGTTAAGAAGATAAGATGACAAACATGAAACCAATGGGGAGGACGTGAGGGAGCCATAATGAAATATGTAATGGAGATAAGAATGGCCTGGCCTGGAAATCGGGGCCAGGCCTAAGTAAAGTTAAGGCATAATATTATTAAGGTTAGGGGTACGAGGAACGGGTATACCTCTGTGTGAGGGGGGGGGTCAGATTTAAGCCTCCCATTGTGAGAGAGGGGAGGCAAGGAAAACCTAACCGTGATGTAATGTGCGTATAAAATTGTAAAACTAATAAAAAATCATTTTTAAAAAAAAGACATTGGCTGCCAGTTCATTTCTGAGCCCAGCTCAAAGTGCTCACGTTAGTGTTTGAAGCCTTAAACGACACAGGCCCCCAGTGCTTAGTCCTCCACCTTCCCTACAGATTCCCTTGGGTGTTAAAATTGTCCGAGGGAGCCCACCACCCTCAGAAGCTCGGGAAGGTTGTCCCAAGAGAGGGCAGTCTCTGTGCCAGCCCCCTAACTTGTGGAGCTCCCTCCCCATTGAGACGTGTCTGTCACCTTCAGTTTTGGGTGAATGCAGAAGATGAACCTGTTTGTCCTGCCTTTTGATGCCTGAGATTCACATTTACAGCCCACCTTATTTCTCTTATTGTACATTGTTTTTAGGTTCAGTTACAGGTAGATAGCCGTGTTGGTCTGTCATAGTCAAAACAATATAAAAAAATTCCTTCCAGTAGCACCTTAGAGACCAACTAAGTTTGTTCTTGGTATGAGCTTTCGTGTGCATGCACACGAAAGCTCATACCAAGAACAAACTTAGTTGGTCTCTAAGGTGCTACTGGAAGGAATTTTTTAATATTGTTTTTAGGGACGCGGGTGGCGCTGTGGGTTAAACCACAGAACCTAGGGCTTGCTGATCAGAAGGTCGGCGGTTCGAATCCCCGCGACGGGGTCAGCTCCTGTTGCTCGGTCCCAGCTCCTGCCCACCTACTGGTAGCAGTTCAAAAGCACGTCAAAGTGCAAGTAGATAAATAGGAACCGCTCCGGCGGGAAGGTAAACGGCATTTCCGTGCGCTGCTCTGGTTCACCAGAAGCAGCTTTGTCATGCTGGCCACATGACCCGGGAGCTGTATGCCGACTCCCTCGGCCAATAATGCGAGATGAGCGCCGCAACCCCAGAGTCAGACATGACTTAATGGTCAGGGGTCCCTTTACCTTTACATTGTTTTTAATGTTGTATTTTAATTGTTGTAACCTGCTCTGGAACCTTAGGGTGAAAGGGTGGGGTGGTGGCGGTGGTGGTGGTGGTTCTGGTTCTGGTTTTCAACCTATGATTGGTTCTCTTCCAGGTAAGAAAAATAGCCAATAGTGCAGAAAATTATTTGGAGCCAAGCCTAGAAGAGCTTCCATGAGTTCCACGGATTTTATCTTCCCCATCTCCCCAAGAAGAGAAGCTCCATTTATTTGAAAATGATGATGAAAGAATCAAGAGCCCCTTGATAAGCATAAACCTTTGTACCTAGCCCAAACCCAACCGGGCAGGGGGAAAGCACACCATCATGTCCACTGATGAAATTAAAAACAAAACAAGAAAACCCTCCGATGCTTAGTTTTGACTATATTCGTACTTTGTGCCAGAGATTGTTGAGATGGGACTCGCCATATTCCAGAGCCGTGCATTGTGTTATATTATAATATATAATATTATTGTAAGTCACCATGAATAGTTCTGTAGGACATCAATGGTGAGAACCGTTGAAGGAGGAAGTACGGTAAACCAGGTTAGGCATTCTGTGCTTATAAATGCTCAATCTCCACTGTTCTTACTGGTCCTTCCAGTACCTCTGCTCCCCCTTCTGGACAGGAGGAGTAATGACGCCAGAAACTCATCATGATCTAAGAATGGAATTGATGGGTTGGCTTTTTCATGTGCCCATCCTGATAATTGGTCCCTCCCAAGTTCTATCTGACTATTGGTACTTAGCTGGAAGGGAAGATCAAACACCCAGGGAGCCAGGTTGTTTGGAAACCTCTACCCCCCCCCCAACGCAGAGCTACAAACTTCCAGAGTTCCTTGGGGAGAAGGGCTGGCTGTTAAACCAAACTACAAATTGCATCTCTTTGAGGGGAATGAGGTTCTCTTATCAACTCTCAGCACCTTTAACAAACTACATCTCCCAGAATCCTTTGGGGGAAGCCGTGGTTGTTTAAAGTGGCATTGTAGTGCTTTAGATTTGCGGTGTGGATGTGGCCCCAGTTTTGTAGCTTATAGCATAAGAAGAGTGTCAGTTTGCAAAATGAAATTGAGATGTAAAATCTCTCTCTTCATTCTTGTTTAAAAGTTGTTGGCAAGGCTGCACCAAACTTGGTGCTTACATTAACGGACAAAAGTAACCATTCACCACGTTGGACCCAACAAAAACTGGTAACTACAATACTATGTTTGGTATCCCCCTTTGTTGTGGCATTTCCTGGGTGTAAGATGTCTCGCTCAATCCTTGTGTTGCAAACAACCCTGTGGCAACTGGTCGAAGACAGAGCACCCCACCCCACCCCCTTTAGGGGGGAAAGTTCTTTATTATTATTTCATCCTATAATGTATATAAAACAGAGAGAACAATTATAGCAACAGACGAAAATGGAAAGACGAAAAGCTAAACAATAAAACAGGCATGCAGAAAGAGCAGTTGCAGTGGAGGAGCGTGTGGTTTCATGGTGCCCAGGCCGTGCGTACAGAGGGCCGTGTGCCAGCCCAGCCCTCGCCGCCGGAGCAATGCCAGCTCCGAGCCGCTTTGTGAGGCAGGGATGCTCCCTGTACCACCCTGGCAGAAAAAACACAGAATAATCCTGTCGAAGGGAAGAGGAATGAATATTCTACAGACTTGAATGCCATATTTTCCCATGTATAACACGCCCCCATGTATAAGACACCCCCTATTTTGGGGGACTCAAAATTAAGAAAATGGGGGGGAGATTGCCCAGAGTTGTTGGACTTTCTTGAGGGGGGGTTCCAACCAGGGGCGTAGCAAGGGGGCGGGGGGGCGGGCCGCCCCGGGTGCCACCCTAGGGAGGGTGACAAATTGGGCGCTTTAAAAAAAAAATATTTTTTTATTATTATTATTTTTTAAAAAAAAATTTAAGGCTATTTTCGGCAATGCCGGGGTGGAGCCGCAGGGGCGGCCAGCGAGGAGCGGTGTCACCCCCCCCTCGCTGGCCGCCCCTGCGGCTTCACCCCGGCAACGCCGAAAATAGCCCCCCCCTTCCAGCGGCTTTTCCCGCCGCTGGCTAGCTTGCGGAGCCGGGGCATGGAGAGGGGCGGGGCGGTCCAGCATGGAGAGGGGACACCCCTCCTCGCTGGCCCGCCCCTCTCCCTGCCCCGACTTGCGCTCCGCCGAAGGGGTGCAGGCAGCGAGGAGGCGGCGGCGGAGGGGTGTCACCCCATCGCTGCTCACCTCGGCTCTCCCCTCGCCCCTGCAGGTGGCGGGAGAGGCGAGCAGCACACACCCCTCCGCCGCCACCTCCTCGCTGCCCGCCCCGGCAGCGGGGAGAAATGCGCTTTTAAAAAGAGCAAAGCCAGGGCAAGCTTGCCTTGCCTTTGCTCTTTTTTAAAGGGCTTTTCTCCCCGCTGCCGGGGCGGGGAGCGAGGAGGAGGCGGCGGAGGGGTGTCACCCCATCGCTGCTCGCCTCGGCTCTCCCCTCGTCCATGTAGGCGGCTGCGCCCGGCGCCCGGTGCCTGGCAGCAGGGGGGGGGAAGCGCTTTTAAAAAGAGCGCGCTCCCCCCCCGCTGCAGGGGCGGAGCCGCAGTGACGTTGCATCGTGACGTCACGACGCCCCGCCCCCCAGGGTGTGCCTCCTCCGATCGCCACCCCGGGTAGTGAGGAGGCTTCCTACGCCCCTGGTTCCAACAAATCACTCACTCACCTCAATCAACTCTGCCATTAGCACTCGGCACAGAGGGACCAATCGCCTGCCCAATTGCCACGACAACAGCCAATTCGACAGCAGCCCTTGCCACAACCACCAATCAGACGCCCTATCGCCGCAGACAATCTCCTGCTCGTGACAAAAACCAATCCCCCATCTCCATTCTGCACTATCTGTGTATAAGACGAGCCCCCATTTAATACATTATATTATCAGGAGAAAACCTCGTCTTATACACGGAAAAGTACGGTATGTGCCAGGTTTTTGGTGAGATTGAAGTGGGGGCGAAAGGGGTTTGATGATGATTTATTCAATTTATACACCGCCCTATACCCAGAGGTCTCAGGGTGGTTCACAAACAAGACCACAACATATAAAATCAAACCAAAAGCAGTAACCCAATAAATCCCGCCCCCAAAGCCACATTCTAAATGATTGTTGGATGTGAATAAGATCAACCAAAGGCCTGCTTAAAAAGGAACGTTTTTGCCTGGCGCCTAAAGGTGTATATAATGAAGGCGCCAGGCGAACTTCCCTGGGGAGAGCATTCGACAGACGGGGAGCCACTGCAGAGAAGGCCCCGTTCTCGTGTTGCCACCCTCCGGACCTCTCGAGGAGGAGGCACACAAAGGAGGGCCTCGGAAGATGATCTCAGGGTCCGGGTAGGTTCATATGGGAAGAGGCGGTCCTTGAGGTATTGTGGTCCTGGGTCGTTTAAGGCTTTATAGGTCAAAACCAGCACTTTGAATTGGACCCAGATCTTAACCCCAGTCAAATTAGCCAAAATGTATCATTTGCAGGATGACAAATGTTGGAAACGTAATCAGGTAAAAGGGACGTTTTACCACATGTGGTGGACCTGCCCAAAGATAAAAGCTTTCTGGGAGATGATATATAATGAAATGAAAAAAGTGTTGAAAAACACATTTGCTAAAAAACCAGAAGCTTTTTTACTTGGAATGGCGAATCAGGTGGTCCCACAGAAGACCAAAACTTTTTTATGTATGCCACAACAGCAGCAAGAATTCTAATAGTGAAGAACTGGAAGACACAGAATATACCTACAATTGAAGACTGGCAAATGAAAATGATGGACTTTATGGAACTTGCTGAAATGACCGGAAGACTCCGAGACCAGAGGGAGGAGACGGTGGGAAAAGATTGGAAAAAACTGAAAGACTATTTTAAAAAGCATTGCAAGATTTAAAAATTGATATAAAAGTTGGATTATATAAGATACTGCAGATTAAAAGTTTATATTGTACTAGTTGAAGTTAGCCCGTTAAATAACGGGCGCTAGAGGAGGAGGAGGCAGAGCCCCAGGAGGAGGAGGCGAGGAGGCCCGGGTTGAAATCCCGTCAGAGGGGCTCCCTCCCCCTTCTTCTTTTTCCCTGGGGGCGGCTGTAGCGGCGGCGAGCATGGGTCGGCCCTCCTTGGCTTCCGGAGCACCGGCGCTCTGCTGGATGGGCCGTCCCAGGCCGCTAGGCCTCGGAGCCACGGGGATTGGGCTCTGCGTCCGTGCGAGGCAGCGGCGCTGGCGCAACTGACAACATGCGTGCGCTGCCGCTGCCTCTTGGGCACACCCCCCTCTCCGCCCGCTCCAATCCCTGCGTCCGTGTGGGACATGGACATGCGCAGTAGCGCAATTCCGTGACACACAGACTGGACGCAGGGACACAGCAACTTTATTATATAGGATAGGTATCTAAAGCCATTTGCACACAACAAATAGGAGCCTACACAACACAAAACACTGTTGCTGTATGTAGGTTTTATTTTATTTGTTTTTTTATCTTTTGTTTTGGAAATGCACGTCCAGTTTTCCCCCCTTTAAACTTTTTTGGGGGCCCCCAATAGAGTGGGGCCCTAAGCTATAGCTTGTTGAGCTTATACAGTCAACCCAGCACTGCTCTGAGATGGTAATATTAAGACTGAATAAGCTGTGTGGGGGGGAATTATATTGATAAAGAGACCCTGAAGCGGTAATAATAATAATTATGGAAATTGAGTGAGTGTGTGGGAATAAGCATTGGCGGAGAGAATCTGAGGCGGCGTCGGTGGAATCCGCAGTTGCCAGGCGAGAAAAAGAGGCGGGAAAGGGCAACGCGGCGGCGGCGGCGCTCCGCCCCTCCCTCCCTCCCTCGTCCTGCCCTCGCGCTGCGTCGCCAAGATGGCGGCTCCGAGCAAGCAGTGAGTGGGGGAGGGGAGGCGAGGGCGCCGCGGAGCTGAGGGGGATCCCGGACGGGGGTTGTGTGTGTGTGTGTGTGTGTGTGTGTGTGTGTGTGTGTGTGTGTGTAGAGAGAGAGGGAGCCGAAAGGAAGGAGTGGGGGGGAATTGGGGCAGGAAAAGGCAGGGGCGGCGTTGAGGAGAAATGGAGCAGGGAGAGGGGAAACCCCCGGCCTAGGTCCGGCGTCCTCCTCGGGCCGCTTCCCCCATCGGGCGCTAGAACAGCGGCCGCTGGGGGGTGGAGAGGGGCTCCCTCCCCCTTCTTTGTTTTCCCCGGGGGCGGCTGTAGCGGCGGCAGTAGCGGCGGCGAGGATGGGGCGGCCCTCTGCGTCTGTGCGAGGCAGCGGCGCTGGCGCAACTGACACCGCGCGTGCGCCGCCGCTGCCTCGCGGACACGCCCCCCTCTCCGCCCGCTCCAATCCCTGCGTCCGTGTGGGACATGGACATGCGCAGTAGCGCAATTCCGTGACACACGGAACTGACGGAGGGACACAGCAACTTTATTATAGAGGATTAAGACAGATGTATAAGTTAAGAGTGTTGAATAAGGAAAAATTTTAGTGTGAAATTTAAAAGCTATTTAAAGATGAGAAGAGATTACTAAGATGTCACAAAATGAAACGCAGCAGGGGGGACGTGAGGAAGTCATCCTAAAGATGGAGGGGAAAATAGGATATGTGTTGTGTTTGTTTCCATGATTTATTAATAGACAATATGTTAGTAACGTTGATATTTTTTTAATGTATGATTGTTTTTTTTATCAAAAAACCCCAAATGAAAATTTTATTTAAAAAAAAAATTGAATTGGGCCCAGAAACTAATTGGTAGCCAGTGCAGTCGGGCCAGGATCAGTGTATTTAGCCACATAGAATCATAGAATCATAGAGTTGGAAGAGACCACAAGGGCCATCCAGTCCAACCCCCTGCCAAGCAGGAAACACCATCAAAGCATTCCTGACAGGTGGCTGTCAAGCCTCTGCTTAAAGACCTCCAAAGAAGGAGACTCCACCACACTCCTTGGCAGCAAATTCCACTGTCAAACAGCTCTTACTGTCAGGAAGTTCTTCCTAATGTTTAGGTGGAATCTTCTTTCTTGTAGTTTGAATCCATTGCTCCGTGTCCTCTTCTCAGGAGCAGCAGAAAACAACTTTTCTCCCTCCTCTATATGACATCCTTTTATATATTTGAACATGGCTATCATATCACCCCTTAACCTTCTCTTCTCCAGGCTAAACATACCCAGCTCCCTAAGCCGTTCCTCATAAGGCATCGTTTCCAGGCCTTTGACCTGGAACATAGTTATAGTCTGCTACACATCTTTGAAAACCAATAAATATGACTTTAAAAAGTATATTCATTATTTCTGCACATTATAAACCCTGCCAGCTGGCTGTGGTTTAAACCCTGGACTGATGCACCTTTCTCAGATGGGCCCCCCAAATGGGGTCTTCCCCACCCAACTCACCAAGGCTCACACTCCAGCTTTATGACCTCCCATGGTTACCTGGGAGCTGACAAGTGAGGGAGGCTGCAGTGAGGTATCCTAGGCTAAAGCTGAGGAGGCCTTGCAGGGGTGAGGACCGGGTGGCCTCGGCTGGGTGGTCCTGGGCATCTGTGGTTACGGACAGGGGAGGAACCCATGTGTATGACTGGGCACAAAATCATCCTCCCAGGATGCCCCAAGCCTTCTCACCTACAAGAGTGGCACCAACACCATGCAAAGAGCCCACCCAGTAGCTGGGACCCCCTCTGGCTGTGGAAGACCTTGGCCGATGCTGCTTCTAGCAGGTGAGAGACCGTGGCAAATGCGTCATCTGTGGGGCTGAAGTTCGGAAACTTCAGCTAGTGCAGAATTCTTTATATATATATATATATGTATATATAAAAGTCCCCAGAATTCTTTGCAGCGGTATGGTGCAGATGGAGCACAGGGTTTTCAGAAAACCCCTTCCCCAGTTGGTAACAGGTTTCAGGGCTGGGGTCTAAAACTCTGGCTTGGGCAGGGAGTCTGTTCTTAAGGCACTAGTGATGAGCTCTGCTGCAGCCTCGATGTAAGTCATGCCTCCCAAATTTTCTCCCTTTTCCTCCAAGACATAACTCTGAAAAACCCTCTTGATTCTTGCTCTATAACGGAAGCATGTTTTTAGTTGTTATTTAGTTGTTTTTAGTTGTTCAGAACATTTCAAACCGTAGCTGCTTCCGAATTTCCAGAATGTTGCGATCTGCTTGTTTTCGTTTCGAAATTGCACAGGGCAGGAATTCGATAAATGAATTCGAGGAATACACTGCAAGCGCCGACGTCTCCGACTTGCTGCCAGCCTCTTCCTTGAACTGAACTTTTTCTTCTTTTCCCTCCCGCCCAACCCCTGCTCTTCCAGCCCACCTTCTGAATTCGTGCTTTGCACTGGTGCAAGCTGAGAACATTAGAATTCCTGTCGTGTTGAATCCGTGGCGCCCGTCATTGGGACATGATGTAACACTGGTCCCAGTCAGTAGCATGGAGAGGGTCTTATTCTGCGACTGGTTCCGAGGGAAAAAATCAGAGGCAAGTAATATCGGGACCTACCAACCTCAGCCAGCCTCCACATTCAATAACAGCCGTGCCTACACCGGGCGGGTGAGCATTGATCCACATTGCTCCCTACACATCGCTAATTTAACCTTCCTGGACAGCGGCTACTACATGATACAAAAGAAAAAAGTTATGCCGGACTCATCCGAAGTGGGGAGGATATACCTACCGGTCAGAGGTGAGTATATTTGGTCCCTAGAACTAGGGATAAACAAATATCTCGGTTTCTCATTTTTCCAGTCTTAGGTGCAGTTCTTCACATTTTTACACCAGTTTGCAATTTATTTTTAAAAAGGTCATCATGACAATTCACCAGCATTTGAATGAAAAATATCTCCATATGTATGTATGCAAGTGATCCAAAAAAAGGGACATGCACTTCTGGGTTTGATGTGGTTGTAATCCAAAACGGTTGTAATCCAAAGCGCTTGCAAACCCAGGTACCACTATATAGGTATTTCTGTACAAAACCCTTGGCTAGTGAACTGCCATGCAAAATTCAGAGCAGGCATTTGCAGAGCTGTGTTTCAGTTCTTGCCAGGGCCAGTCCAAGGCATTTTAGCACCTGAGGCGAACCACAAAATGGCGTCCCTCTTCCCTGCCAGGGAAGAAGGGGTGAACATGAAGGAACAAGGGGCAGGGAACTAAAGATCTACATCAGGACTGCTCCCCCTATGGATCCTGCCACCTGAGGCAGTCTCCTCACCTTGCTTCATGGATGGTCCGGCCCTGATACTTGTATTATTTTGGGAAATGTGAAAGACGTGGGTTCACCATTCTTAGTGAACTGAATCATTGTTTGGAACCCGAATGTCCAATGCGGCTTCCAATTGGCTGCAGGCGCTTCTGCAGCCAATCGAAAGCGGCGCCTTGGTTTCCGAACGTTTTGGAAATCAAATGGTCTTCCGGGATGGATTCCGTTTGACTTCCGAAGGTACCACTGTACTATTATTCCTATGGTATGCTCGTTTTTTCTTGCTGTCTGCATGTGGAGATCTCGGCAGAAAAAGGAAGGTGCATATTCTACACGCCAAAATCACGGCAGGGCTTGTCATCGGATGTATTTCCCTGTCCCTGGTCTTGCTAGGCCTCGCTTCCTACCACACGCTGAGCAACTATGCAAGGTAACGCTTGCTTGTTTTTGATTTCATTTTGGTTAATATAAGGCAGGCCGCTTCGTAGGTCTGGAACGAGAGGCTGCTTTACGGATGAGCAGGCTAATACACAACCACACAGGAAAGTAAAAGCATCCAGGAAGACAGGCTAAAGGTGGAGCCTTTGCCCCAACCCAGGACAACCAGAGACTATATTTAACTCTATAGTTCCCAATTACTATGGGTGTTGTTTATACGTATTCTTTGACCAAAAAGTGAAGGAGATGTGTACAATGTGCCGTCCAACCATCTTAGGGACCCTGCTGTGTAGGGCTTGCTCCTTATAGTAGCAGCAGCAGCCTGTCTTATTGGTGGCCCTTTCCTAAAATTTCATTTTTCCTGTAATTTTTTTGCATCCACGGCATTGTACTTGCATTGCCTTTCTGTGTTCCATGGTAAGCTGCCTTTACTCTCAAAGGCGGCATGGGGATGATTCAAATAATATGAACTAGAACCAGCTTCTCACCCCATAAATCTTTGTTCCTTTCCCTCTTTCCTTGGGTAGAATTGATCCTGAACAAGCCCATACAATTCTGACCTGAAGCAATAGCCAGGATTCCAGAAACACCTGGCGGGCCAAAGATTCCGCATCCCTGCCTTAAATCACAGAGGTTAGTAGTCATGGTTTCCTTCCGAGGGTCCATTTCCACCTTCAGATGTCAACGAGAGCATGGCGACTTCAGTTAAGGGAGCGGTGTGTACAGCCGGGGGGGGGCACTAGACTTGGCCTTCAAATTGGATGGCTGTGGCACTTAGTGGGTTGGAAATTACCCTTCTAGTCCCAAAGGGAGTAGGATATAGATGATATCTTATCTGATTCTAGACAAGCTCTCTTTTAAAAGCAGAAGAGATCATCGTTCTCCAGCACAGTGGTGGCATTTAAGTCTGGAGCAGCAACAGCCAACCCCACAGACCGTATGAGTCACTTCTCTCCTCACTGCAAGAGGAGGAGCTCCATCTATCTGGAAACCGTGAATGAAATAATCGAGGGCAGTCTGGCGGCTTCTTGAGCACCAACCCTTACAGCCAACCGGACCCCCAGAGGCAGAAAAATAACATCATATATACACCTGTGGAATAAAAGGCTCTGTTTAGTGGCACCCATTCTCCTTTGTTCCTTTGAGTGTTGGGATGATGAAGAAGAAGAGTTTGGATTTGATATCCCGCTTTTTCACTACCCGAAGGAGTCTCAAAGCGGCTCACATTCTCCTTTCCCTTCCTCCCCCACAACAAACACTCCGTGAGGTGAGTGGGGCTGAGAGACTTCAGAGAAGTGTGACTAGCCCAAGGTCAACCAGCAGCTGCATGTGGAGGAGCGGGGACGCGAACCCGGTTCACCAGGTTACGAGTCTACCGCTCTTAACCACTACACCACACTGGCTCCAGGGATTTTTTGGAAGGGAGATCCTTGGACAAGATGCCTTCAACTGGCTTCTTGGACCCATTTGTGGGTTGTTGCTGCTGCTCCTTCACCTGCTCTCTCTCTCTCTCCATGGGCCCAATCTGCCTAGAGCCAGATGGCAGTAATAATAATAATAATTATTATTATTATTATTATTATTATTATTATTATTATTATTATTAATACCCCGCCCATCTGGCTGGGTTTCCCCAACCACTCTGTGCAGCTTCCAACCAAAGATTAAAAAAACATTAAAACATCAATCATTAAAAACTTCCCTCAACAGGGCCGCCTTCAGGTGTCTTCTAAAAGTCAGGTAGTTGTTTATTTCCTAAGCAAGTACAGGCTTGGTGCTCTTTTGCCAACCTCCTGGCAATGTGGTGCAGTGGTTAGAGTGCTGGACTAGGAGCTTGGGAGGCCAGGGTTCAAATCCCCACTCAGTCATGACGCTCATTGGGTGACATTGGACCAGTCAATGTCTCTTAGGGCTCATCCATGCTTCTGCTTGTCGTGCGCCTAGGAAGCATGGGTCCGAGAGGTTCTCTGTTTGCCCCCACAACTTGCCCCAGGAAAACCTACTCTTCAGCTCTGAATCGGAGCAAACATCAGTCCCTGGGAAAGCCGATTGACATTTGCTCGGATTCAGCACAAAAGAGGGGAAAGTGGTGGGAAGCTTGGATGAGCCCTCTGCCTAACCTACCTCACAGGGTCGTTGTGAGGATAAAATGGGGGGGGGGAACCATATATTCTGCCATCTTGAGCTCCTTGGAGGGGTGGTGGGATACAAATACAATACATTCTTTACTTGCTTAGACAGGAAGTGTGAACAGCAGCGGCTGAGCCAGGGGTCTCCAGGGGTCCTAGGTGGGGCCCAGATCTCGGAAAGATCATTTAAAAAATGAACTAGCTCCAGCTTGGGATGGCGGGTGGCGCTGTGGGTTAAACCACAGAGCCTAGGGCTTGCCGATCAGAAGGTCGGCGGTTCGAATCCCCGCGATGGGGTGAGCTCCCGTTGCTCGGTCCCTGCTCCTGCCAACCTAGCAGTTCGAAAGCACGAAGTGCAAGTAGATAAATAGGTACCACTCTGGCGGGAAGGTAAACGGCGTTTCCTTGCGCTGCTCTGGTTCGCCAGAAGCGGCTTAATCATGCTGGCCACATGACCTGGAAGCTGTCTGCGGACAAACGGCGGCTTTCTCGGCCTATAGAGCGAGATAAGCGCCGCAACCCCAGAGTCGTCCGCGACTGGATCTAATGGTCAGGGGTCCCTTTACCTTTTTAGCTCCAGCTTGACACATCCAGAAAGGAACTAATTTCAGTTCACGCTCGATCCTGTATGAAACAGCCTAGTTTGGTTCACGCTCACCTCACAAATCAATTCAAGTTTATGCAAACGATCCTCGGTAATTTAACCCAACTACCCAATGTCCGGATTGTTTCAGGTCGCCGTCGAAAAGAGACTTAAGACAGTAAGAAAACAGAGAAATTGTTTAATGCATTTTCTCCAACCGTTTTGATATCTAAGCAAACAGGCACACGTTTTTCTTTTCAAATTAATTTTAAAAAAGACATTGAAGATGAAACTGTTCCAAGTTCTACCTCAGGATGATCTGCAGGGATGCACATTAAGGCCACATTCACGCCATATATTTAAAGCACTATATTTAGAGAAGAGTCTGGGTTTTTAAGGCAGGTTATATCAAGGAGGGCAATGGCTGGGGTTTGCAGCTGACAGGCATCTAGGCAGAAACGTTGAGCTGGGAGAAGGTCTTGTAAGTCCTTATTGCTACGCTGGAGATTCTACACTCAGAAATCACCTGGAGAGAGAGAGAGAGAGAGAGAGAGAGAGAGAGAGAGAGAGAGAGAATGAATGTGTGTCCAGGGCTTCATCTGGCCCAGAATTTATTTCCAATGCCAAAAACTCAGCGGTGGGATTTGAGGCTTTCTCTGTGCAGGAAATGTGGGTTGGGGCAGGCAGTAAGCTGCAGTGAGCTGCTGTGGGGCAGGGCAGAACTGTGTGTGCCCAGTGCCCCCTAAGTTAGCCTGCTGCCTCCATGGGGCAGCGGAAGGCATTGCCCCTTCACCAGAGTTAAGTTCACTAGAACAGTGATGGCTAACCTTGACACTCCAGATGTTTTGGGACTACAACTCCCATCATCCCTGACCACTGTTCCTGTTAGCTAGGGATGATGGGAGTTGTAGTTCCAAAACATCTGGGGTGTCAAGGTTAGCCATCACTGCACTAGAAGTTAGACTATATGGAACTTGCTGAGCTGACCAGAAAACTTTGTGACCAGAGGGAGGAAGCGGTGGAAGAAGACTGGAAGAAATTTAAATTATATTTAAAAAAGTATTGTAAGATTAAAGATTAGAAGTAAGCTGAAAGATAAGTGAGGCTGTAGAGTTAGAAATTAGATCTATGTTTTATAATTGTTTGAATAAATGTTATGGACAATAGAAAAGTAGAGGTGTTTAGGTAAATTAATAAAAAAAATGTTTTTAATGATGTAAAGAAATTACTAAAGATTATTTACATGGTACGCAGGAAGAGAGGACGGGAGGAAGTCAACCCACGATGATATGAAATAATGATAGGTAAAAAGGATGTATGTATGTTTTTATTTGTTTTTCTTTTGTATGCTGTCTTTGATTGTTGTTTGTGTTTTTTATTGTACTAATTTGAAAAACATATATATATATAAAGTTCACTAGAAGTTAAATTTCCAACTGCTGGTCCAGTCACCTTCTGTATGCGGAAAGGTGGCCAGGGCAAGTTTAGGGCTGGACAATGGGCACTGAGCCATGGGGGCGCCATCTCAGAACCGGGTACGCGAGGCCCTGGGCTTTGGGGAGGAGATGTGAGAGCTCTGGCAGGGTCCTAGAGTCCTCCCGCCTCCTTCCCAAAGCCAGAAGTCACAGAAACGGAGGCGAGGCTTACCTCTCCAGTTCTTGATACAGAGCCCCGTCGTCGCACAGCACCTCCTGAGGACAAAACGTTGAGACAGTTCAGCTGTGGGTCTGATCTGCCTACCTTGCATGCTTTGGGGGGTGTCCATAGATCACCGTTGCAACCCACACCTGACGCCTAGGTTCATCCCTCTCCTGTTAAAGGAGACAGTAGGCCTAGCCTACCATTCTGCCATAGAATTGGGGCCTGAGCGAGCTGCTGCGTGTCAGAGTACAATCACAAAATCATAGAATTGTACAGTTGGAAGGGACCCCGAGGGTCATCTCAGCAATCTCAGCCGAAGCATCCCTGATGATTCACCATCCTACCTCAGCTTAAAAAATTCCAGTGAAGGGAGATTCCACAACCTCCTGAGGGAGACCATTCCCCTGTCGAACAGCACTTACGGTCAGAGAGTTTTTTTCACTCGGAATCTCCTTTCTTGTAAATTGAAGCCATTGGGTCCTACCCTTCAGAGCATGAGAAAACAGTAGCAAGCCAGCCCCTGGTGTAGTGGTTAAGAGCGGTAGACTCATAATCTGGTGAACCGGGTTCGCTTCCCCGCTCCTCCACATGCAGCTGCTGGGTGACCTTGGGCTAGTCATACTTCTTTGAAGTCTCTCAGTCCCACTCACCTCACAGAGTGTTTGTTGTGGGGGAGGAAGGGAAAGGAGAATGTGAGCCGCTTTGAGACTCCTTCGGGTAGTGATAAAGCGGGATATCAAATCCAAACTCTTTTTCTTCTTCCCCAGCCTTCTGCTGACCTCTGCAAGGCCAACACCAATCTACCCACCAAATTCTGCACCTTCTGCAGTTTCCAAACTGTCTTCAAAGGCAGACTGAGATAATATTGCGCCAGAGCTGTCCAGTTTAGGACTGTGGTCCAAGAACATTTGCAGGGCACCAGGTATTTGGGGGGCGGCAGCGAGACTTGAGTGGGCAATGCTGACTCAAAACAAGGCAGGATCATGCACGGGGCAGTCGGCGTGGGCAGGATTCTTTCCCCGCCCACAGAACGACGGCCAGTTAGGCTCTGAGCAAAAAAAAAAAAGCCACCCGCTGAGTCATGCAATGAGCAAACGCTGCGTCACAGTGTGGCATGAGTAACAAGCCAGCCTTGCCAAAGGAACATAAAAACAACAACAACACAACCACCGCTGTTGTAATTCTTTGCCTACGCAGCAGGGCGGCTGCGCAACCCCCAAAGCCACAGACAGCAGTGGGTGGTGGTGGGTTTTGTCTCACGTCACGTCTAGCAGACTAGACAGTCCAGAACAGACTCACGGCTGACTTGCCAAAAAGAGCAGAAGGCTCTATTTCATTCTCTTTCCCTTGGTCTCTTCCTTCCCAAGTCTAATCTTCACTCTGGCGGTATCATGGAATCATAAATTGTCGGAAGGGACCCCTGAGGGTCATTCAGTCCAACCCCTTTGTTATGTACTGAGCTGAATCCTAGAACAATTGGATCCAGAATGCATCAGTCTGATTGGTCCGCAGGAGCCACCCAATCCAGCTCCAGGTGGAAGTGAATCAGCGACCTGATTGGCCTGCAAGAGCAGCCAATCAGGCTCCAGGTGGAAGTGAATCCGCAACCTGACTGGCCTCCTGGAGTAGCCCGGAATTAGCCAATCACATTGTATAAATAATGTATATGTAGCAGACGTTTTGGGGAAAGATTCATTCCTTGCTACTATGAGCTGAATAAACAGCATGAAATTCACACTTGACTCTGAGTATATTTCACCCCTGCAATGCCGGAAGCATGCGACGGTCACCTCCAGGCTTGATTATTGTAACTCGCTCTACGTGGGGCTGCCCTTGAAACTGACCCAGAAACTCCAGTGGGTTCAGAATGCTGCGGCGAGGCTCCTTACGGGCTGCACTGCTTTACCAGCTGCACTGGCTCCCGGTGGAGTACAGGATCAGGTTTAAGGTGCTGGTTTTGACCTTTAAAGCTCTATGCGGCCTAGGACCCTTGTACCTACGGGACCGCCTCTCCTGGCATGCCCCGCAGAGGACCTTAAGGTCCACAAATAACAACATTTTGGAGGTCCCGAGCCACAAGGTTGTTAGACTGGTGTCAACCAGGGCCAGGGCCTTTTCAGTACTGGCCCCAACTTGGTGGAACGCTCTGTAACAAGAGACCAGGGCCCTGCGGGATTTGACATCTTTCCTCAGGGCCTGCAAGACAGAGCTGTTCCGCCTGGCCTTCGGGTTGGACTCAGTCTGATGTTTTTTCCTCCCCTTATGGTTTTGATTTTGGGCGATAAATGAAGCTGCATTTAAATTTTAAATTGTATTTTAACATGTATTTTAATTAACGGTTTTTCTTTCTTTTATATTTTATTGTAATTTTTATTGGTGTTAGCCGCCCTGAGCCCGGTTTCGGCTGGGAAAGGCAGGGTATAAATAAAATTTATTATTATTATTATTATTATTATTATTATTATTATTATTATTACACTTACCTGGTATATGGTGCTGGGCTCAGCAGGGATCTCAGGCTTGGTCTGGAACAAAGACAAACAGGAAAGCTTTCTAGGTTGCTGAAGCAATTCTGTGGAGGGCTGGCTGGATGTGTCCCTGCTCTATTCACTTTTTTTTAAGTCTGAATTTTTGTATGAAGAAACAAAAATCTTCACTTCGGGTTTGCGTATGGTTTAATTTAACACATAAATGCATCCCACCCACCCCCCCAAAAAACCCACAGAATTAAGTCTTCATACACATAGCATGTATGTTTTACCTTATAAAGGTAAAGGACCCCTGGACGGTTAAGTCCAGTCAAAGGCGACTATGGGGTTGCGACGCTCATCTCGCTTTCAGGCCGAGAGAGACGGCGTTTGTCCACAGACAGCTTTCCGGGTCATGTGGCCAGCATGACCAAACCGCTACTGGTGGATGGAGGACCGTGACGAGTGCCAGAGTGCACGGAAACGCCGTTTACCTTCCCACCGCAGCGGTACCTATTTATCTACTTGCACTGGCATACTTTTGAACTGCTAGGTTGGCAGGAGCTGGGACAGAGCAACGGGAGCTCACCCCGTCGCAGGGGGGAATGCACTTTGGTGCCCAGTATTTTTGCTTGAAGAACTGCACAGAATAATTCAGGGTGTAGATATTAGTTCAGGGAGTGCAAACAAGGCAGGTTTGTGCGACAATCAAATGAAACAAAAATCTCTCTCGCCTCTCAGTGCCAAGACTGCCACTGCCCCTAACAGCTGCCATTCCTTGGGTAGTCATGGGCATAGCTGTCAACCCTCCCTTTTTTGCGGGAAACTCCCTTATTCCAATGCCGTTTCCCACTGCTATCCCGAATTGTTGATATCCCTTAAATTTCCCGGATTTCAAAGGAAGCAGCTCCTCTCCCTCCCTGCCGGCCAGGGAGGCTCCTCAGCTGCGTTGCTCGGCTGCCAATAAGGAGTCTGAGACCGACTGGGGGCAGAGCTTGCATGCCTTGTGCAGCCAGACCCTCACGCCCAACCAGACAGACAGCCTGCCTGTCGTCTATACGCTCGCTCTGTCGCTCACCGGTTCGCGCGCAGCCTCTGGAGCGCAAGGTGGCGAGGCTACTTGGTGCCATTGCACCGCCCTCGCGGCATCCCTGATTTTCAAATCTGAAAGTTTGAAAAAATCCCTTATTTTCAAATCCGAAAGTTGACAGCTATGCTCATGGGGGAGAAGGGGGCTACTGAGCTCTAGGGTTTGAGCCCCAAAGTTCAGCACCAGCTAAACCTCTGCTGTGCCAGGGTGAAAATGGTCATTCTAGATGCAATGTATCTCAATCATCACTCACGCGCGATCCAAAATGCTTGGTAGCAGAGCCAGAGAAGTCCTTAGGTAAGGATGGGATTGTCGAAATCGGTGGTGGCGGCGGCGGCTGCGGGTTCTTTCTCCGAATGTGGACACCTGGGGACAAGTTAAGAATGGAGAAAAGCACTTCTTCTGTCTGCCAGGCCAGATTCAGGGTCCTTTTATAAATTATAGCCCAGCTTGATTACTGAGACAATCACTGATCTCTCCTCATAGAATCATAGAGTTGGATGAGACCACAAGGGCCATCCAGTCCAACCCCCTGCCAAGCAGGAAACACCATCAAAGCATTCCTGACAGGTGGCTGTCAAGCCTCTGCTTAAAGACCTCCAAAGAAGGAGACTCCACCACACTCCTTGGCAGCAAATTCCACTGTCGAACAGCTCTTACTGTCAGGAAGTTCTTCCTAATGTTTAGGTGGAATCTTCTTTCTTGTAGTTTGAATCCATTGCTCCGTGTCCGCTTCTCTGGAGCAGCAGAAAACAACCTTTCTCCCTCCTCTATATGACATCCTTTTATATATTTGAACATGGCTATCATATCACCCCTTAACCTTCTCTTCTCCAGGCTAAACCTCCTCAAATTGGCAAAGGTCCGATTGACAACAACAAGAAACCAAGTCTTTGTGCCATTGGCTCAGTATTTTATATTACCCTGTTTATATAGATTTTAAAACTTTTTAATATGGTTTTTATTGTACGGTTTCATGTTCAATTGCTGTAAACCACTCTGATTTTTAAATGAATATTTTTTATTCTTCTTATTTAAATTTGGATAGCGCCCTTCATCCGGGGTAGTTCACAACATAAAATTAGAATATAAAAACACAAAATACATGATAAAGTTCAGAACAGGACAAAACCAATTACCCACCCCTCTTCCCACAATAGATTTAAAAGGGCATGTCAATCAGTCAACGGCCTGGTTGAAGAGGAACGTTTTCCCCTGGTGTCTAAAGAAACACAATGATGGGGTCAGACGAGCCTCCCTGGGCAGAGCATTCCTCAAACGGGGAGCCACTGCAGAAAAGGCCCGTTCTCGTGTTGCCACTCTCTGGACATCTCGTGGAGGAGGGACACAAAGAAGAATAGTGGCGTGTAACTATTTTTATAAATAAAAATAAAATAAAAATATTTCACAAATACCAGGGCTTCAAGATTTTTCGTCGATTCACTGGTGAGGATGATAAGCTAACTTAGAATGATTGCTTCACGGACTGCAGATTAGGTAAACATAAAGCTAAAGGGACCCCTGACCATTAGGTCCAGTCGCGGACGACTCTGGGGTTGCGGCGCTCATCTCGCTTTATTGGCCGAGGGAGCCGGCGTACAGCTTCCGGGTCATGTGGCCAGCATGACTAAACCACTTCTGGCAAAACTAGAGCAGCGCATGGAAATGCCGTTTACCTTCCCACCGGAGCGGTACCTATTTATCTGCTTGCGCTTTGACGTGCTTTCGAACTGCTAGGTGGGCAGGAGCAGGGACCGAGCAACGGGAGCTCACCCCGTTGCGGGGATTCGAACCACTGACCTTCCGATCAGCAAGCCCTCGGTTCTGTGGTTTAACCCACAGAGCCACCCGCGTCCCGCAGATTAGGTAGGTTTGTGTTAAAATACATTTGCAAGCCGAGAGTCCCTTTGACATTCCTAACACTCATCCCTTGGAAACAGAACCCAGGAGTCCAAGTTTCCCCAGTTCAAGGGCTTTACTCACAGAAACAGCATAGCGAGGCGCCAACCAAAGTAATCCCAGCCGCCAACCCAAACACAATGCCGACAAACACCCTCAGAGGCAGCTGTGGTTGAGCTGAAGAAGTTTCTGGAACAGAAAAACAAGAGTGGTGTGAACATCCCCCCCCTTTTTTTTTTACCCCTAGGATTTTACTTCTTGTTCTCTCACACATTTTTTATTTTTTATTTTCTGTGTGGCTGTTGTGAGAACAGGATGCTGGACTAGATAGGTCTTTGGCCGGACTTTTCTCATGTCCTAGCTTTGAGAGTCTAAGCAAGATGTCTCATTGTGTCAGA
Source organism: Darevskia nairensis (assembly GCA_034642065.1). NCBI lineage: Eukaryota > Metazoa > Chordata > Lepidosauria > Squamata > Lacertidae > Darevskia > Darevskia nairensis. Next base: position 81,272 of record JAWWNI010000107.1, on the reverse strand, counting down.
AATGGATATCGCAACCCAGCGCAGGACGCACTGTTTGTCGTCACAAAGGGGAAGCTGCTTTCATATCCTGTTGGCTGCATTTGCCCCTTTTTGCTGCTGCAGCAGTACCACCCTGCCAGTCCGGCGTGAGGAAACCCTCAAGATGTTGCTGGACTCAGCAAGCAGGGTTAATGACTGGGGATGGAGGGAGTTGCAATTTCTTCTCTCTCTCTCTTTTTAAAATATTTTTAATGCAGAAGAAAAACAAAATAAATCACAGAACCGAAGAAGAAGAAGAAGAAGAAGAAGAAGAAGAAGAAGAAGAAGAGTTTGGCTTTGGTATCCCGCTTTATCACTACCCGAAGAAGTCTCAAAGCGGCTCACATTCTCCTTTCCCTTCCTCCCCCCAACAAACACTCTGTGAGGTGAGTGGGGCTGAGAGACTTCAGAGAAGTGTGACTAGCCCAAGGTCACCCAGCAGCTGCATGTGGAGGAGCGGAGACGCGAACCCGGTTCACCAGATTATGAGTCTACCGCTCTTAACCACTACACCACACTGGCGTCCCTCATCCATAGCAGGAGTCTGGCTTCTCCAGGCTTCCTACCTGAAATGACAGGCATGCATGTCAGCAAACTGAACACTACTTCAGCAATCTGAAATTCACATCCTCATAGTGCTTCTTCAGACTGCTTGTCTGAATTATATTTTATTTTTGAGCATAGCATGTTCATTTGAATGTGCATCTCCCCCGCCCCAAACAATTTAAAAGAACTGCAAAACTTCTCCAAGGATGTGTCCAGGGAAGGTTGAAGATTCTTGACATCACAGGAACCAGCCAATTGGTGCTATCCTTAGTTAATTTCTGCAGCAGACATGCGAACCCGGTTCACCAGATTACGAGTCTACCGCTCTTAACCACTACACCAAACTGGCTCTCAGTTGAGCTGGAAGGGACCCCAGGGGTCATCTAGTCCAACCCTCTGCAATGCAGGAATCTCGGCTAAGGCATCCATGACAGATGGCCATCCAACCTCTGCTTGAAAACCCCAAGGAAGGAGAGACCACCACCTCCAGTGGGGGGCCGTTCCACTGTCAAACAGCTCAGAACCCCCTCCTCCTTCCTCCCCACACCCCGTCCCACAAAAGTATAGAGATTAAAATACGAATGCACGGAAAGTTGTCGTTTTTACACAATCAAAGTATCGTTCCAAAGGTGTCCTAGAATTCCCCTGGTAAGAAGGATTGGTTGTTAAACCGCTCTGGGAATTGTAGCTCTGGGAGGGAAATGGGGAAGATTCCTCCTAACAGCTCTCAGCACCCTTAACAATCTACAACTCCCAGAATTCTTTTGCCTTTCTCTGGGAAAACCCACTGTTTAGTGATAATTCAGAACGAATGACGATATGTGCCAAAACAAAAAACCCAGTTTCCGTTTGTTTCGATTCAGCCATAAACTGCGGGTTTTCCTTGGGGGGGGGGAACGGGGACGGCAAAGATGAACCCTAAGTTGGGCCCAGTCACTTCAGTGTAGGGTTGCCGTACATCTGGACATATCCAGGATTCATCCGTCGGAAATTGCTAAATTTCCGAAAGTCTGTAAAAAAATGTCTGGGAACACCCAGATGTATGGCAAACCCCCCACGCCAGAAGTGTTGACTTTTGGGCAAATTTCCTTAGAAAGAGCTCAAAAACTTCATTTCCTTGGAGATTTTGCAAAGAAAGCTCAACAGCTTTGCCCACCTCCCCCCCCCAAAAAAGCTCAACAACTTTCGTGCCCTACTTCAGTGGGACTACTCTGAGGAAAACCTAATTGGATACAACCTAGTGGGATTTACTTCTGAGAAAACATGGTTAGGCTGAACTCAGAATGAACTCCCTGCAACTCTCCGGCAGGCAGAACAACCAAGAAAATCACCATTTTCTGTTTTTATCCTCAGAGATACAGACACATAGGCTGTGGCGTTGGTTTCAGGGTGGGACGTGCAGCAGACATAGGTCCCCTCATTTTCCCAGGACATTGATTCAATGGTCAGATTGCTGCTTGTCACGTTTGCATCGGTGTTGTTGAAATACCATCTATACTGTGTAGCAGGATTCGAATCCTCAGCACGACAGATGAGAGTCAGGTTGGAACCTAACAGTTGGCTGATGTTTCCAGAGGGGCTTATTGTGGCAGATTTTGGTCTGCCTACAATTTAAATAAAAAATAGGAACAGAAATCAACAGTGAGGTCAGGATGAAAGGCGCAATCCCTAAAATAAGTTCTGCTTCAGCACTGGGGGGGGGGCTTTATTTATAATCTACTTTTCTCCCTCCACAGAACATTTATGTCCTTTTCCCCACCACAGAACTCAAAACCTAGTTCCCAGCATCATGTTCTGTCAGTGTTCTGGAACGTTCTAGTCACATTCCAGAACATTACAGAAACAGGCTTGAGGCCTAGTTATGAGGGGCCCAACTCCATGCGATGTGAAGGATCCACAATGGGGTCGCCCGCTGTTTTTATTTTCACACTTCAAAAAAGCTGTGCTGGACTCAAACTTTGGTTGAAGCAATGGCACTGGGGAAAGAGAGTCTGGTCCCATCCCTTTTTCCTGAGGATCTACCCCCCCCCACCCAATAATTAAGTGGTAAGGAAACAAGGGTGGTGGTTGTGATCTCAGTGATCACTGACAAAACTGGGAGATTTGTGCCGTTTCCTCTGTGGTGAAGATCCCACGCTGGTCCGTGGCAGAAATCACTGTGTTTGTTTCTCCCAGGGCCATCGGGACGAAGGAGCTCAGGATGATTGATTCTGCAAGAATAAAATCAAAGTAAATGCAAAATCTTATATTGATGGATCTTTCCCTTTTCGAACCAGCAGTTTTTCCAGTTCTTTCCTCAGATAGCTCATCTTTCCACTCCAAATCATGCACGACATATCCCTAATAAAGTTGCCCTTTTTCTCTTTTTTGCAAAGCTCCTGTGTTTTTAGCAGCTGTATAACAAGCAGAAATTTAAATTGATGATTCCCAAGAAGGTGATGCACTAATGGGAAATGCCTCTACCTGTTGAATTTCTACCTGCCCCATAGCTGTTGAAGGGTTAGGCAGATGGCAAGTGCTTTGTCCAGCAACTTATTTCATTAGCACCCCAGATCTCAAATTTTGCACTAAGACATTTCACCTGTAGACACAGGAAATAGCCGTGCAACTATGCACCTGTAAGGTGTAACTCTGTTCCTCATCAGCTGTTGAAGGCTTTCCAGATGCAATCTGCTAAAACTGGAACTAAACATTTCCAAACATTTAAAACATGCAAAAAATGTCACATTCCATTCCCCTGCTCAAAATTCTAAACGTGAAACTTCAACCACAACTTGTTGACTTCTCTCGATTAGATTTTGACAGGTGTTGAATATAAACTCCCAGAATACCTGGTATTTTTACCATTTCACCACATTTATGATACACTGTTGGTATTAGATACACCGCTGCATGTCAACAACCATATTCTGGCAAAGACCGAAATCCTACATACCATTACAGGTCAACCACAAAAACAACAAATACTTGATGAATCTCAGGAACATTGTGAATATCCAAGTGGAAATTCAGCATCAACATTTGCATAAAGGCAGGGAAAGTCATTCATTTCATCTTTACAAGCTCCTCTGACCACTGTTCTATGGTTCTGACCCAAATTACTGTGGCCAATTCCTTTGTCCGTTTGGATCTTCCTTACCTGCAAGAAGAAATATTGACCAATGCTTTGACCTTGGGCTGGCAAATAGATGTTCCATTGGCTTTCCTCGCGCGTCCAGAACTGGAGCAAATGCACTGTTTGTGCAATGTCAGGAGGACTTCCAGGCTGATTTGCAAACCTTACACTATTTTTTGACCCCTTGCAAAAAAATCTCTCTCCCTAAATCCTCCTCTTTCCCTTCTCCTTCTCCCAAGCAAGAGAAGACTCCAGTGTGTGGCTGGCTTCTGTTGCATCAGATCCCTTTCTGGGACATTAGCATGCAATGGGGTTTCAATTGTCTATTTTGCCATATCCCACCTATGCTTTGCCTATTTTGTTGAGAGATGTGTCCACAGGGGAGGGGTGACAGCCGGGGTCTGGGAGGACAGAGGTGCCAGAATAAGATGTACTGTGGTCCCTCCCTTTCAACCCATTCAGAGTCACAAACAAGTTAATCCCAGCCGATACCTGTTATGCAAAGAGAGGAAACAATGAAGACTTCTGTCCAACGAAGGTTTGCGTGGCGCAAGGTTGAAGACACACCCCATCGGACACTGTTTCGAGGGATGCGGGCAGCAGAGAAAAGTCAGAGGGGTCCCTTTCATCTCTCAACAAAACTGAGCTCTCCCCCCCCCCCCGGCATGAAGCATTTGTTTACCATGCCTTGTTTGCATACTGGAGGCATCAAGTATCTCGGGTGTCAAAGTTTCCGTTCGAGAACACACTTGGCAGCCACTAGCCCCCGAGACCCGTTTTGAACATGCAAGGGAACATCACAAAGGCTTTGTTGTAACTTAGGGCTGCTATAAGTCCAGAATGTCCTGGACATATCTGGGATTTGTCTGTCGGAAACAGCATCCGGGGCGGAATCGTTAAAAATGTCCGGGAAGACCCAGGCCTATGGCAACCTATGTCTCTTTTGCAAAAAAGATCTCAACAACTACTTTGGCAAAGGAGAAAAAAGAAGAAGCTCAACAACTTTGCTGCAAAATATATTTTGAAATATTGTGGCAACCCTATTAATTGCAAAGCAGCCAGCACTTCTGAACATTTGCAGTGTGTGTGTTACCATCACTGCGGAAGAACAATAGGCACTGCTCCACACTTCTGAAAATAAGGAGCCAAACGTCAAGATCTTGTATCAAGAAATTAAGCACAAAGTGTATGCTGATATTTGTGTGTGTGTGTGTGTGTGTGTGTGTGTGTGTGTGTGTGTGTTTTCTAAGAAAATGTGCATCTGCATAGCAACTGCAACAGTGAGGCCTCTGGTGCTGATTGGGTGAGGCGAGGTGATGTCACGGAATGTTCAAAGTTTCTTCACCTGGACTCTGCCTGTGTTCCTGACTCCAGCAAAATCAGGCAGAACATATGTGTAGCTGTGTTTTGGTCAGACCATTTGGTCCATCTACTGTAGTGTTGTCTGCCAGGGCGGTCCTGATGGTGCTGCCCAGGGTCCAACAGAGGGTCTTCCTACAGCCCTGCTTCTTGGGATGGGGTAAGGTTTGCAAATCAACCTGAAAGTCCCCTTTCCAAACGATGACATAATATAGGAACAGAAATCCACTGAGCTGGTGGATTTGCTTACAGAATTTAGGAACAGAAAGCAAGTCCCATCAAACCGGCCCTTTTTAGATTGCCCACAAACCACTCCCTTATGGTGAGTGAGATGCTCTGAGAAAACTATTTTTCATATTCTATTTATCCCACACTGAATGTTGAGATCAGCTCCTCTCTGCCATTTAGCTGAACTGTCCATTCAAGCAGCTGATAATAAGAATGCCCCTAATTCTTCATGCATTATTATCAGATTGCTATCACTCTCTAAGGGCAGGAGAGGCAGCAGATTTCCACATTTCCTCATTAGTTTATTAACTTTTGGGGGGAAAGTTGTGAAAATTCATCAGCATTTGTGTGCAAATTTCTCCCAATATGCAGGTGCTTTGTGTTTCCCCTAACAGCCACATTTTTGCAAAACAGTGTTCCCTTATATAATGTGTTCTTGTTTGCTGTTTTTGCTGATTGCACATACATATACATATACATATACATATACATATACATATACATATACATATACATATACATATACATATACATATACATATACATGCATGCATGCATGTATGTATGTACACTTGTGCAGGCGTTATCCTAGCAAATGCACTCTTGTACACATTACAAGGCTGAAGAAATGCATTGCAAAATTCAGGGAACTGCAAATTTCATAGGATGGCTGAGTCTGGGTTCTTGTATTGTTTCAGAAAGTGCAAATGAAGAAGGCCCAGATTTCTCCCCCATCCCTACAGGCAACTGACACCTGGCACTTTCAGATAAATAATCTGCCCCTGCAATGAGCCCTGCAGAATATAATGGGATTTACTTCTGAGTAAAAAGCGCTGAGAATTGTGCTGTTTCTGTGGGATGTATAACACTGGTGCAGTCAATCACAACATTCCTAGAGTGTACACAAAAGGGGTCTTGGTCCTCCAGGTGGAGTTTCCTGTGCCAAGACTGAAATCATTTCCTTTGTGTGACCAGAAGTGGGAGTGGCCTCACCTGCAGTTACTGAAAGTCACAGGTGAAGCAGCCATTCTCTCTCTTCCCACCAGGACTTCGAAGATGCTACATCTCAAGACAAGATCCTCTCTTGGCTTCCAGCCAAGAGAAGCCACATGGAGCCTTCTCCCTTAGAAGAGTCTCCACATGTAAATACATTTAATCTAAGCTAGCCTGCCTTTCTGAGATTAGTATATTCAAGGATTGTCTGTGAGTAAAACCTTTATACTTTTATAAGCTTATGTGTCGTGTATTTTCTGTTAAGAGGGAACCAGGGGATATATGCCAGGAATCTGCCTTGTTTTAGAAGTTCATAGGAACTTAAATGCCACGTTTCACTGCGCTTTATTGGGGATGAGAAACTCTGCTAGTTTGTAGCTTGTTAGCACAAGCTGGGATAGGAAATATTAATCAATATTCCCTCATCCACATTCCTACTCATCCCACAAAGGGTTATTCGGCCCAGAACTGCGTATTTTGTGTATTTTTAAAGGATTGCTTTGGATTGTGATTTTTGGCAGAGTAGTATTTTTCTGTTTGCACTTCCTGGTAGCACATGGTCTTTTGTTCTCCATTGTGCTGTGAAAAGGGGGATTAGCGACCCCTCCCCTCCCTCAGAGCTCACAGACCTCAGAGGCAGTGAAGATTAGTTTGCATTTTGAGATTTTTGAGTTTTGATTTTTGATTTTTAGCCATTTTGGGAATTTTGAAATTTTGGAAATTTTTTTAAATTTTGAGGATTAAGATGGCAAGCTCAGAATTTGATAGTGAAGCAAGATCAAACTTTATGCTGCTGAATGATAGTAATTTTGTGCAATGGAAGCAGCGCCTTTTAGTGCATCTTGGTGCAAAGCGAGCTCTTAAAGCTGTGAAAGATCCCAAACCTGATTCAGCTGATTTAACCAAGACAGCAGATTGGGAAAGGCAAAATGCTGAAGCTAAACACATAATTTTGAGCAGTTTGAAAGATGAGCATTTATCTCTGATTGACTATGAAAGTGATGCATCTCAAATTCTAAAGGATATTGAGAGGGTTTATGCACAATCATCAGAGAACTCTTATAGACACTTATTGGATAAACTGCTGAAGTTAAAGATGAATTCTAGAGAAGAATTTACAGGGCATTTTAAGAACTTTAATGAAATTGTTCAAAGGATTGCCCTAACTCCCAGACCTTTTGATGATGCAACCAAAGTGACTTTTATGCTGGCATCATTAGGAAAAGAATTTACTTCATTTAAGAGTATAATGGATCACACCAGAGATTTGACTTTTAATGAACTAGCAAATCACTTAAGAGAGGAATGCAGAGATTACCTTGATTCTCCACAAAGGAATCCAAAGAAAATGGACACAAGTTATGTTTTTAAACAATTTCCCAAGTCTAAGGAAGTGTCCAAAGATATAATGTGCCATAACTGCAATTTAAAGGGGCACATAGCAAGGAATTGCAAGAAGCCCAAGAATAAGTCCCGCCCCTTTCAACCAAAAGGTGAAGAGAAGGGGGGTCACGAGTGTACATTTCTACTGCAAGAAAAGAGTTTAAATGTGCAAAGAAATGAAAGGAAAAGTAACCAATTTATTTTAGATTCGGGAGCCACGTGCCATTTTGCGCATAAAAGAGAATATTTCAGAGAAATTAATGATAGTGAATGGACTGAAATCCAGATTGCTGATGGAAATGTTCTAAAATCACAAGGTACAGGTTCAATGCGTTTGAAATTCAAGGTGAACAATGAATCTCTTGAAACAACTGTGCCTAATGTTTAATATGTCCCAGAATTGAATTGTAACTTGCTTAGTGTGTCTGCTTTAGACAAGAAAGGTTTCAAGGTTACATTTGAAAATGGAGAATGCAATGTAACGAAAAATGGTGAGGTTTACGCTCAAGGGAAACTAATCAATGGTGTTTATGAGATTAACGTTTCAGAAATCCAGTCAGCGCAAGTGGCCCAATCCAAGCGGAAAGAAGAGGCAGATCTGGAGCTCTGGCATCAAAGACTGGGTCACAGGGATATCAGAGTCATCCAGGAACTGCAGAATGGAGATCTTGTGAGAGGTCTACAGGTAAACAAAAGTAACACACCCACACCAAAATGTGTAACTTGTGTAAGTGAAAAAGGAGTCAAACCTTCTTTCCCACGTTGTGCAGAAAAGAGAAGCACAAAAGTTCTGGACATTGTGTACACTGACCTAGCTGGACCTATGAATATACCTTCCTTAGGAGGAAATAAGTATATTCTTATATTTTTGGATGATTATTCAAGGTTTTGTGTGGGATACCTTCTCAAAGAGAAGAGTGAAACAGTGGAATTGTTCAAGCAATACGTAAGCATGGTCAAGAACAAATTCCAGCGAGCACCCACCACCCTAATGTCCGATAATGGTGGGGAGTTTTGCTCACGTGAAATGGAAGCCTTCATGGCTCAGGAAGGCATAGCACATGTGACCACAGTAAGCTACACACCTCAACAGAACTCTATTGCTGAGAGGAAATTTAGGTCCATCCTAGAGATGACAAGGTGTATGCTAAAGGATCCAACTTGTCGAAGAAACTTTGGGGCGAGGCAGCAAATACTGCGATTTATATACAGAATAGGCTGCCAACAAAAGGCACAGAGCGCACGCCATTTGAACTTTGGCATGGAAGAGCCCCAAATTTGTCACACATACGTGTATTTGGAAGTTTGTGCTATTACCACGTGCCCAAGGAGCACAGACACAAACTTGACTCCAGAGCAAAGCCTGGTATCCTAGTTGGATATGCTTCTGGAGGAAAAGGCTACAGAGTTGTGGACTTACAAACAGGGAAAACAAGTTCACATCACGTGATTCATTTTGAGGAGTATGAAAAGGCTGACACAAGGAACACAGCAATTGACTGTTCCAATGAGCCACCAACAGAGGAGTTTGTAAGTTTTCCTTTTGAAGCCATACCAGAAACTAATCCACCTCCTAGTATTGTACCTCCTAGTGTTGTAGCACCCCCTACAGATGACACCCCAGAAGACGCGGAGGACCAGATGTCAGAAGGCTCCAGAGACGAAGAGGACCCGTACGCAGGGATGCCGCCATTGGAAGGAGATGAGGAAGCTGATGCGGTTCAACAAGAGCCAGAGGTCAGACGTTCCTCCAGGTCCAACAAAGGCGTTCCACCACTACGACTGTCCTACTTTGCAGGGCCGGCACCACCACAGGAACCTTCCACGTGGGAAGCGATTCAACGGTTGCCAGCTGCTGAGGCCAGTCTCTGGAAGCAAGCCGCGCAGGAAGAGATGGATGCACTGCATCGCAACAAGACATGGACCCTGACAGAGCTACCTCCTGGTAAGAAGGCAATTGGGTCCAAGTGGGTGTTCAAGCTTAAGAAGGGGTCAGAAGGGGAGGTGCAACGCTACAAAGCTAGGCTTGTAGCACAAGGATTTTCACAACAGTATGGCGAAGATTATGATCAAGTATTTGCGCCTACAGTGCGACATAGCAGTATTAGATTACTTCTAAGTATTGCAGCCTCTAAAGGGATGAAAGTCCATCATGTCGACATAGCAACAGCTTTTCTTCATGGGACGATTTCTGAAGAGATTTATATGAAGCAGCCCAAAGGCTTTATCAAGCAAAATGAGGCACATCTTGTATGTAAACTTCAGAAAGGGATCTATGGTTTGAAACAAGCTGCAAGAGCATGGAACCAGAAATTACATGAAATGCTGGTTCAGCTTGGGTACAAGCAGTCAACAGCTGACAAGTGCCTGTACACTAAGAACAGAAATGGACAATTCTCTTACATTCTGGCTTTTGTCGATGATTTATTAATATCAACGTCCAATGACAGAGACTATAAAGACATAGTCAGACATCTCAACAAAGAGGTGGAAGTAAAGGAATTGGGACTTGTCCAGTATTACTTGGGAATTCAAATTGAGAGAGAAGAGGACGGCTCATTTCTTCTCAACCAGAAGCAGAAGATAATAGAACTGATAGAAAGCATGCAGATGCAGAATGCAAACCCTGTTGCGACACCCATGGCCACAGATTTTCTAAAGAATCAACAAGATTCGAAGCTGCTGCCAGACAACAGCGAATACAGGTCAGCGATTGGTAAACTTTTGTATTTGGTTACCACCAGTAGACCTGACATAGCAAGTGCAGTGGGGATCCTAAGCAGAAAAGTGAGTTCTCCCACTGAGCATGACTTGGGTGGGGTCAAGAGGGTGGTGCGTTACCTCAAGGGTACAATGAATTGTAAATTAAGATTGCCAGCTGTAAGGGACCCTAAGTTGGTTGGGTACAGTGATGCAGACTGGGCTGGGGATAAGGCGGATTACAAATCCACAAGTGGTTATGTTTTTATGTTTGGAAATGCACCTATCATATGGGGCAGTTATAAACAGAAATGTGTAGCCTTATCGTCCACAGAGAGTGAATATATTTCAGCTTCGGAAGCATGCAGAGAGATCATCTGGCTGGATCAACTCCTGACAGACTTTGGTTTGCCGAGAAAAGGACCTGTCAGCTTGATGGAGGACAATCAAGGCTGCCTGCAGCTAGCGCAAACCGAAAAGTTCCTCGCACGTTCAAAGCACATTGGGGTCAGGTATCACTTCATTCGCCAGATGATCCAAGATGGACTAGTAGAAATGTCCTACTGTAATACTCAGGAGATGACTGCGGACATTCTCACGAAACCCTTGCCACGAGAGAGTTTCCAGAACCTGCGTGTCAAGCTGGGACTCTGGGTGGTTGAATAAAGTTGTTTTATGTTTGTTAGATGTTGTTCAGACTGAGAAGGGGTTTGTGGGATGTATAACACTGGTGCAGTCAATCACAACATTCCTAGAGTGTACACAAAAGGGGTCTTGGTCCTCCAGGTGGAGTTTCCTGTGCCAAGACTGAAATCATTTCCTTTGTGTGACCAGAAGTGGGAGTGGCCTCACCTGCAGTTACTGAAAGTCACAGGTGAAGCAGCCATTCTCTCTCTTCCCACCAGGACTTCGAAGATGCTACATCTCAAGACAAGATCCTCTCTTGGCTTCCAGCCAAGAGAAGCCACATGGAGCCTTCTCCCTTAGAAGAGTCTCCACATGTAAATACATTTAATCTAAGCTAGCCTGCCTTTCTGAGATTAGTATATTCAAGGATTGTCTGTGAGTAAAACCTTTATACTTTTATAAGCTTATGTGTCGTGTATTTTCTGTTAAGAGGGAACCAGGGGATATATGCCAGGAATCTGCCTTGTTTTAGAAGTTCATAGGAACTTAAATGCCACGTTTCACTGCGCTTTATTGGGGATGAGAAACTCTGCTAGTTTGTAGCTTGTTAGCACAAGCTGGGATAGGAAATATTAATCAATATTCCCTCATCCACATTCCTACTCATCCCACAGTTTCCTTGTTGCGTTTGGACCAGGGAACCGATAACAGTCCAAGTGAAATATTGACAGGGGTAGCTCTGGCTAAGGAGGACAGGAAAGAGAACTAAGGAAGCGATGGGACAAGGAGCTTAGAGACCAGGGTTGCCAACTTTGTGGCTTTAAGCTTTTCCTACCTGGGCAGTTATCTTTCCACAAGGGCCAACATTGATGCCGAAATCCAGCATCGCCTGAGCTCTGCGAGTGCAGCTTTCTCCTGACTGAAGTGCAGAGTGTTTGAGGACCGGGACATTCGCAGGGAAACCAAAATGCTTGTTTACAAAGCTATTGTACTACCAACCTTACTGTATGCTTGTGAAACATGGACCACTTATAAACGCCATCTCCAACTCCTCAAAAGATTCCATCAACGGTGTCTCCGAAAAATTTTACACATCACTTGGGAAGACAGGCGAACTAATACCAGTGTATTGGAAGAAGCAAAGATCCCTAGTGTTGAAGCAATGATTCTTCATCATCAACTTTGTTGTGCAGGTGCCTGATTATTGTCTTCCAAAGCAACTACTCTATTCCGAACATAAAAATCATAGAATCATAGAGTTGGAAGCCACAAGGGCCATCCAGTCCAACCCCCTGCCAAGCAGAAAACACCATCAAAGCATTCTTGACAGGTGGCTGGAGGTCTGCTTAAAGACCTCCAAAGAAGGAGGCTCCACCACACTCCTTGGCAGCAAATTTCACTGTCAAACAGCTCTTACTGTCAGGAAGTTCTTCCTAATGTTTAGGTGGAATCTTCTTTCTTGTAGTTTGAATCCAATGCTGGTGGTCAAAAAAGAGGTTTAAAGAGTCTCTCAAGGCAAATTTTTTAAAAATGTATTATAAACACCAACAATTTGGAAACACTTGCCTGCGAGCGCTCCAATTGGAGAACAGCCTTTACCGAAAGTGTCGTGGGCTTTGAAGACACTCGTACTCAGGACGCAAGGGAGAAACGTGCTAAGAGGAAGGCACTCTTGGCAAATCCACACCGTGATCAACTCCCACCCGGAAACCAATATCCCCACTGTGGAAGGATGTGTGGATCCAGAATTGGCCTCCACAGTCACTTACGGACTCACTGTTAAAACCATGTTTATGGAAGACAATCTTACTTGGCTACAAGGGATTGCAGGTGGTAATGCTTACATGCACAAGATAAGTGTGGTGTAGTGGTTAAGAGCGGTGGACTCGTAATCTGGTGAACTGGGTTCACTTCCCCGCTCCTCCACATGCAGCTGCTGGTTGACCTTGGGCTAGTCACACTTCTCTGAAGTCTCTCAGCCCCACTCACCTCACAGAGTGTTTGTTGTGGGGGAGGAAGGGAAAAGGAGATTGTTAGCCGCTTTGAGACTCCTTCGGGTCGTGATAAAGCGGGATATCAAATCCAAACTCCTCCTCTTCTTCTTCTTCTTCTTCTTCTTGCCCTGCCTTTTTTGCTGCTCAAGCTGAGGTTAACAAACTTGACCTGCCCCTCTGCATTTTTCTTCTTCTTCTTTTGAAATAATTTTTATTAAATTTTTTTAAAATAACAACAAACAACACACAACACACTAACAAAACACAAAAATTTCACAATCCATCACATTGTTACTTTCCATTGTATGGGGACTTCCCTCAGTCCCCCCCCCCAAGCTACATTGTCCTGTTATCACATTTTAGCAGGTTCATCTTCTAAAGTCTTGAGCTACGATAAAAAGAAAATCAAAAACAGTCCATTCTATCCAAAAGTTAACTCGTATATATTACCGAAAACCTATCTATAAAGGTAAATTATATATTGCAATACTTTTTCATATATTCTCTAAATTTATTCCAGTCTTCTTCCTCTGCATTTTTCTTCTGGCCAGCTGGCACCACAACTGAAGACCAAAGAAGGGCAACAGAGCAGATGATGCATCGAAACGGGAACATAAGAAACGATGTGGAAAAGTGGGCTTAACAAAGAGGCCGCAGAAACAGAGAAATGAGACTGTCTTGAACCAACTCGCCAAGAATTTGGCAGCTAGCTTCTTCTCGTTGTATTGTGTTTGCAATGTAATAAACTTAGTCGTTCTGGATTATACAACTTGTTTGTTTGCATTGGATTAAGATGCATCCTCCTCTCAATGAGATTAGAGGGGTATGGAATGCAAGCTGAACACTAAAGGCTGCAGAAAGGCAATAGACCAGGCATAGGCAAACTCGGCCCTCCGGATGTTTTGGGACTACAACTCCCATCATCCCTGACCACTGGTCCTGTTAGCTAGGGGTGATGGGAGTTGTAGTCCCAAAATATCTGGAGGGCCGAGTTTGCCTATGCCTGCAATAGACATCCCACCCCCACCCCGGCGAAGAACATGCTTGAAAATTCTTTAAAAGTTAGATGGCTGTTGGGCCATGGACCATAGCTGTCAACTTTCGGATTTGAAAATAAGGGATTTTTCCAAACTTTCGGATTTGAAAATAAGGGATGCCGCAAGGGCGGTGCAATGGCACCAAGTAGCCTCGCCACCCTGCGCTCCAGAGGCTGCGCACGAACGGGTGAGCGAAAGAGCGAGCGCATAGACGGCAGGCAGGCTGTCTGTCTGGTTGGGCGTGTGTGTCTGGCTGCACAAGGCATGCAAGCTCCGCCCCCAGTCGGTCTCAGGCTCCTTATTGGCAGCCGAGCAACGCAGCTGGGGAGCCTCCCTGGCCGGCAGGGAGGGAGAGGAGCTGCTTCCGTTGAAATCCGGGAAATTTAAGGGATATCAACAATCCGGGATAGCAGCGGGAAACGGCATTGGAATAAGGGAGTTTTCCACAAAAAAGGGGAGGGTTGACAGCTATGCCATGAACACATATCCCACTTCTGCCTCCGGTAAACAGGTTAGATAGGATTTTGAGCTACATGCAGGTCCTGCTGCCTGAACACAATGCATTGTCAGGGAATCGTTTTTTAGGTCAGTGTCTGCATAACAAGTCAATGATTTCCATTGATTCCTATGGGGAAACTTCTGATGTGTTCCCAACCACAGAATTTTGAACCAAAAATGATGGGAGGCAGGACGGACGGGGACAGGAAAACCCTCTGGAACCTTGCAAAAGCCAAACAAGGAAGGGAAAATATACTCTGCTCTTTGTCTGATCACTCCCCCTCCCTCCCAGCAGTAGTGCTTGGGCAACTGGATAGCTCAATTTGTTACAGCATGGTGCTGATAACACCAAGGTTGCAGGTTCGATCCCTGGGTGAGACAGCTGCCTATTCCTGCATTGCAGGGAGTTCGACTAGATGATCCCCAGGGGCCCTTGCAGTTCTATGATTCTATGCTTCTATATTTCCAGATTAAGGCTGCTTATTTGTTTACAGTAATACATGCAGGTCTGGCTGTTTGGATATCTGAATCTGCACTGTGCATAGCAAAGTTTAGGTACGAATGCCTCATATTTCAAAGAGCGAATTTTCATTTAACGAGCATTTGGACAGCCAACAAAACCCAGCAGCACCTGTTTTTCTGGAGGCAGTGGGGAGAGAAATAAAATATGTCTGTACACCAAGGAAGTTCTGCCTCTCCCAAATCATTTCCTGCTCTGTTAAAAACCATTAGCAGGGCCATCCTGAAGGTCAGCACCTAACAATGATATAAACTATGCAATTGTTTAAAGCAGAGATGGCCCTCTGGGTATTGCTGGACTACAACTCCCATCATGCTGGCTGTGGCTGATGGGAACTGGAGTCCAAACAGCAGACCAGTGGCCACAGGTTTCAACCACCTGCTTTAAGAATTGCAAGGATACCACAACAAGCTGCACATCCCAGCATGGCCACTAGTTGGCAGCGTTCACTTCTCCCATCTCTCCATCGGAGTTTGTCTGTTTTTTTGTGACTTTCGTCAGTTCGGTTGCTGCATTGCTCCACTCTGAACGGCTGCTGTCAGGCGGTGGTGACAGCAGGGAAACGGACTTCGTAACTTTCTTTCCTAATTCTTGCCAGGAAGCTAGCAAGAGCCACGTGTTGCATCATGGAACCTATGCTGCTGTTTTGCAACGGGCAGGAAAGGGACAGGAAATATAGGTTGCACTTCTTAGTGGCATAGGATAGTGGGAGACAGGTAAGGAGGGGAAGACCTTGTACACCTATAGAGAAGAGGAGGAGGAGTTTGGATTTGATATCCCGCTTTCTCACTACCCGAAGGAGTCTCAAAGCGGCTAACATTCTCCTTTCCCTTCCTCCCTCACAACAAACACTCTGTGAGGTGAGTGGGGCTGAGAGACTTCAAAGAAGTGTGACTAGCAGCTGCATGTGGAGGAGAGGAGACGCGAACCCGGTTCACCAGATTACAAGTCTACTACTCTTAACCACTACACCACACTGGCTCTCTAGAGAGCCAGGGAAGGGCCATAGTTCAGTGGCAGGGCCCCTGCTTTGCATGCAGAAGGTCCCAATTTCAATACCTGGCCTCTCCAGGTAAGGCTGAGAGCTTCCCCAGCCTGAAAAAACCACTCCCAAGCAGATGCTAAGCCAGATGTTCAACCTCACATGGACCCTTTCCACCACTTCAATCTGCAGAACCGGCACAATGATGAAAACAAAAATGAACAACCAAAGAAGAAGATAGCAGAGTTTTGGTTTCAGCGTCATGAGGAAGAAGAAGAAGAAGAAGAGAAGAGTTTGGATTTGATATCCCGCTTTATCACTACCCTAAGAAGTCCCAAAGCGGCTCACATTCTCCTTTCCCTTCCTCCCCCAAAACAAACACTCTGTGAGGTGAGTGGGGCTGAGAGACTTCAAAGAAGGGAGACTAGCCCAAGGTCACCCAGCAGCTGCATATGGAGGAGCAGAGACGTGAACCCAGTTCCCCAGATTACAAGTCCACTGCTCTTAACCACTACACCACACTGGCTCTTCATTCGTCTGTTTGATTGTTTGTTTGTTTCTGTTGGCGGTGTGAGAGGTTGGAGAGCCCAGAGCTTGGTTGGTTGTATTTAGTTGATTGCATTGGGTTTTGTTTAAGAGTGTCAAAACTGGACTCTGGAGGGACCTGTCAGGAGTGAACATGGACCGCTGGTACCAAACGGTATGGGAAACAGCCCTATAAGAAAAGCTAACCCCCCCCCCAAAAAAAATTGAAATGAACACGGGAACAAACAAAAGAGGACACCTTCACCCCGGTGTGGCTCCCCTTTGTTTCATATACAGCCCAACAAGACAACAACATAAACCTCCCATCAGCATACAAATCGATCTGGCCAATCTAGCATCCCTTTTGAGGATGCTTGGCTGCTGAAGGAAGAGGCCTCCATCTGTTTACCTTCCCTTTACCCCATTTTGCCAAAATCCCTGACGATTTTGCATCGTGTTGAACTTCTTGCTTTTATACTCACTTTCCTACCACCACCACAGAGCCCAAGGTGACACACGTGGTTCTCCCGCTCCTCAATGAACCCCCCAAACAACCCCTTGAGAGGGAAAGTGACTGGCCCGAGGTAGCAGTTCATTGATGGCTGAGTGGGGATTCGAACCCAGGTCCGCCAGGCCCTAGTCCTACACAAAAACTGCTGCACCATCCTGGCCATTCCTGCTCCCTGTCTTCTTACCAGGCACCTCTTCCACCAGCCGGATCCAGCATGGCATCTGATAGACTGAGGACCTTCAGGCCTCGGGGACAAATGTGGCCCTCCGTGGCTTTATTCCTGGCCCCTGGGATGCTCCACGTGCAAGACCCCTCCTCACACCCCTTGAGTGCTTTGGCCTGAGTGGATTGCGTCCTTAAAATCCGACAATGCCTCTTGAATGTTTGGGGGCTCAAGAAAGGCGTACATTGAATTAGCCTGCTGTTTTACGGCTTTTGGCATCCGTCTGCCTTGAGAGACAATGGAGTGCGCTTCCAGGGGTGAAGTCAAAGTGCTGGAGAATCGCAGCTCCTGCTGTGGCTGTGGAGACTCGTAACTGCTGACTCCAGCGTTGTTTTGGCTTTGCTAGCAGCACTGAAGTGACCTCCATGGGGTGCAAGCCTGGGCAGTGTGTATGGGCAGTGTGTACATTTGTGTAGGGTTTACTCCTGAGCCTTTTCTCCTGAAGATGAGCAGCAAGGCAGCCTACTTTGCAAAGGTAATATTTGCATGAATTGTTTGCCTCTGGCCCTGCCTGTCCTGGCATGTGCCCCACAGAAGGTTTTGAAGCAAAAGGGCTGAAAATCCTCCCCTCTGAATGTAAGAACTGAATTTAAGAGTGGAAACATGAGATACTGAGAGACCTAAAATTGACAGGCCTTTCCATCCTTATGAACTGCGCCATGTTTCCTAACTGTGCC
Source organism: Darevskia nairensis (assembly GCA_034642065.1). Classification (NCBI taxonomy): domain Eukaryota; kingdom Metazoa; phylum Chordata; class Lepidosauria; order Squamata; family Lacertidae; genus Darevskia; species Darevskia nairensis. The sequence continues at coordinate 63,336 of JAWWNI010000107.1, read as the reverse complement.
TACTCAGAAGTAAGTCCTACTGAATTCAGTGGGCCTTACTCCTGGGTAAGTGGGGTTAGGATTGCAGCCAAGTCTAAAGCATGGCAGTTGCCTGTTCTCCTCCCCTCCCTCCTCCCCTCCCTGTGTTGTTGCGTCACTATAGCAGACTGTAAGCGCTTTGAGAGCAGAGACCTGCCTGTGTTGCCTAGCTAACAATGTACATTGAGGACACTCTACTGATAAATAATCCCTTCTGTGCATGGAAGGGGCGACAGCTGATCTCCCCCACCAGCCCCATAAGAACCCGGTGACCCGCTTTTCCCCACACCTCTCGAGTTGCACTACAGGGCTGAGCTGCCAGGACTCAGCCTTAGTCACCTTGAGATGGTGTAACTCAGAAACGGCAAAATAAACGAACCAAAGAAGGCAGGGATGTGTCGACTTTGTGTTACGGTACCCGTTTCCTTCCTTTTTTCTTCAGGACAAAAGGAGAAACAGGCAGAGGGGAGGAAGCGAGTGTTGCGGGCAGAGGGACGTGGAACAAAGGGACCCAGACTTTGTCCAGAGAAGAGGCTCTGTCAGTCCGTCTGTCCTGATTCTTGGAAGGTGTTGGAGGTTTTGCAGGCTGCAGGAGAAAAAGGCGATGGGTCTCCCCAACAGCCGACAGGGAACACAGAAGGTCATGCTTCTGACAGGTAAGCTGAGGAAAGGTAGTAGGGCAGTGGCAGAGTATATTTCTTGCATGCAAACAGCCGCAGGTCAAATCCCTGGCATCTCCAGGTGGGGCTGGGATTGTCCCTTCCTCCACGCTCTAGGTGGGGCTACCTTTGAAGGTGACCCGGAAACTACAACTAATCCAGAATGCGCCAGGTAGACTGGTGACTGGGAGCGGCCACCGAGACCATATAACACCGGTCCTGAAAGACCTACATTGGCTCCCAGTACGTTTCCGAGCACAATTCAAAGTGTTGGTGCTGACCTTTAAAGCCCTAAATGGCTTCGGTCCAGTATACCTGAAGGAGCATCTCGACCCCCATCATTCTGCCCGGACACTGAGGTCCAGCGCTGAGGGCCTTCTGGCGGTTCCCTCGCTGCGAGAAGCCAAGTTACAGGGAACCAGGCAGAGGGCCTTCGCGGTAGTGGCGTCCACCCTGTGGAACGCCCTCCCTTCAGATGTCAAAGAGAACAACAACTATCAGACCTTTAGAAGACATCTGAAGGCAGCCCTCTTTAGGGAGGCTTTTAATGTTTAATATATTACTGTATTTTAATGTTCCGTTGAAAGCCGCCCAGAGTGGCTGGGGAAACCCAGCCAGATGGGCGGGGTATAAATAATAAATTATTATTATTATTATTATTATTATTATTATTATTCCTTGAAACCCCGGAGAGCCGCTGCCGTTAGTGTAAGCAAAAGCGTCATAGAATCACAGAATTGTAGAGTTGGAAGGGACCCCTGTGGTCATCTAGTCCAACCCCCTACAACGCAGGAATCTCAGCTAAAGTATCCCTGGCAGATGGCCACCCAACCTCTGCTTAGAAACCTCCAAGGAAGGAGAGTCCACCACCTCTCATGGGAGTCGGTTCCACTGTTGCACAGCCCTTCCTGCCGGAAAGTTCTTCCTGATGTTTAGTTGGAATCTCCTTTCTTGTAACTTGAAGCCCTTGGTTCGAGTCCTACCCTCCGGAGCAGGAGAAAACAAGCTCGCTCCCTCTTCCATGGGGCAGCAGCCCTTGAGATATTTGAAGACGGCTCTCATATCTTCTCTCAGTCTCCCCTTTACCCAGCTCCTTCGACCGTTCCTCATAAGGCTTTGGTTTCCACACCCTTGGTCTTCTTGGTCACCCTCCTCTGCACAAGTTCCAGCTTGTCGATATCCTTCTTAAATTGTGGCGCCCCATTTAGATGGATCAACAGGCTGGTTGCACAAGGCGCAGGGCCAGGAGGGGACATTTTTGCCACTTGAGACTGGGGGAAAAACCCTGCTGCCCCCAAACCATAGCCTGCCTCCTCCTTGTAGCAGGAACACCTGCAGCTCAGGAGGTGGCAGCAAGGCAGCAGCCACAGGAGAACAGCTTGTTTTCGTTGAGATTCCTGCATTGCGGGGGGGGGGAGGGTTGAAGACCCTCAGGATCCCTTCCAACTCTATGATTCTAGGGTACGCCCACGGAGGACGTGGTGGCAGGGGGAGGCAAGTGGTGGGGTGCATCCATGATGGGGGAGGTGGCAGGGGGTGCCCTTAGCAGCAGGGCACGCTCCTAGTGGGGCAGGGGCAGGGGCATGCTGCGGCAGTGGGCAGTGGGCTCCTTGGACCCAAATCTGCCTTCTGAGCTGACCGTTCTTCTCATGGGCAGGCTGGCCCGATATCTTCAGTTTAGAAGAGCAAACTTCCTCTTTTCCCCTTCCGGGTACCATTTTCTGCCACACCCTGAAGCACAGAAGCACCCAGCTTCCTTCGTCCTTTACTGCAGACCCTCTTTTCCAGCGACAGCCCCAGATTTACCAAAGCTGTCCCGTTTCTGATTTGATCCTGGAATGCCCCATTTTTCCTTAGGACGTCCCTATTTTCACCTAATAAATATTGGAGTGTACAGTAAGGTAAAGGTAAAGGGACCCCTGATCATTAGGTCCAGTCGTATCCGACTCTGGGGTTGCAGCGCTGATCTCGCATTATTGGCCGAGGGAGCTGGCGTACAGCTTCCGGGTCATGTGGCCAGCATGACTAAGCCGCTTCTGGCGAACCAGAGCAACGCACGGAAACGCCGTTTACCTTCCCGTCGGAGTGGTACCTATTTATCTACTTGCACTTTGACGTGCTTTCGAACTGCTAGGTTGGCAGGAGCAGGGACCGAGCAACGGGAGCTCACCCCGTCGCGGGGATTCGAACCACCAACCTTCTGATCATCAGCAAGCCCTAGGCTCTGTGGTTTAATCCACAGCGCCACCCGGGTCCCTGGAGTGTACAGTAGGGCGTCCCTATTTCCACCAAGGAAATGTTGGAGGGTATGGAGTTATCTGACCCCCCCCCCCAGCCAAGGAGATAAGTAACTATGCAACCTTTAGAAGACATCTGGAGGCAGACCTGTATAGGGAAGGGTTTTTTTTAAAAAAAAAAAATGTTTAATGTTTCATTTTGTTTTTATATATGTTAGAAGCCACCCACAGTGGCTGGGGCAACCTGGTCAGATGGGAAGGGGTAAGAATAATAAATAAATAATAATAAAAGAATAATTAATTAATTAATTAATTAATTAATTAATAAAAGGGACCCAGTTGGCGCTGTGGGTTAAACCACAGAGCCTAGGGCTTGCCGATCAGAAGGTCGGCGGTTCAAATCCCCGCGGCGGGGTAAGCTCCTGTTGCTCAGTCCCTGCCCTTACCCACCTAGCAGTTCGAAAGCACATCAAAGTGCAAGTAGATAAATAGGTACTGCTGCAGCGGTACGGTAAGCGGCGTTTCCGTGTGCTGCTCTGGTTCGCCAGAAGCAGCTTAGTCATGCTGGCCACATGACCTGGAAGGTGTACGCCGGCTCCCTCGGCCAATAATGCAAGATGAGCGCCCCAACCCCAGAGTCGGTCACGACTGGACCTAATGGTCAGGGGTCCCTTTACCTTTACCTTTAAGAATAATAAAATTGTTGTTGTTAAGGAGTAGGACGCCCCTATTTTCACCGGAGAAAGGTTGGAGGGTATGTTATTGTGTATGTTAGGCCATGGCCCCGTAGAAGAAATCTTAGTCCATTTTTCCTCCCCTCTCTTTAGGCTTCCTCCTAAGCTGCATGTTGGCGCCAGCACAGTTTCAACCGCCCCAGTTGTCTTTGACCCCTGAGCCACATGACCCTTTGGTGGGCAAGGACGTCAAGCTGTCTCTGAAGGGCGCCCCCCGGGAGTACGTGCAGTGCCAGTGGTTCCGGCAAAGCCACTCGGGGAGAGCTGAGAACATCTTCACGCACTTTGGGCAGACTCAGAGGCAGCCGGAAAAAGGCCACGGGCACACCGGACGGGAGACGTTGAGAGACGGCTGCTCCTTGTATATCGCGAGATTGGCGCAGTCCAATGCGGGGAACTACACCGTGGTGATACAGGTCGGCTCAGACCAGCAAACAGGCCAAGGGCAACAATTTGTAGGGAGAAACTACTCAGCCTCTTATTATTTGCATATCTCAAGTAAGTACCAAACCGTTCGGTTGCCACCTTTTTCAAGGAAAGGCTCCTGTGTCTTTAACCACAATGTAACGGGGAAAGAGCCATCCTTTTTTTCTTGGAGAGATAATACCCGAATATAAGCCGCTCCTTAAAATTCCGCAGGCACTCACACCCGTAAATGGCAAATGTAGAAGAAAACCCTACAGTGATATCATAAAAGCCAATTTTTGTAAGGTCAAAAATTTAAGCCACGCTTTAACTTTTATCAGTCGGAATTTGGGGGGAAATGTGAGGCTTATATTCAGGCCAATACGGTATATTCAACTCCCATCCTGAGCCATGTGAAAAACTCACGAACTCTATTTTTACAGGCCTCATCTCCATAATACTCAACCCACAACGTCCTGTTCAAGGTCAGGACCTCACCCTGACCCCACAAAATGCCCCGAAGCAATTTAGCTCTTGCACTTGGCTCATACTTTCCAGTGGTGGGAATGAAAAAGTTCTCGAATATAACCCAGAGAACATAAACCAGGAAAGCCCGTCCCAAGGCAGAGCGACTTTGAGGCGGGATTGCTCCTTGCAAATCAGGCAGCTTGATACTTCTGACACCGGCAACTACACGGTGCGGATCGAATCTCATTTGGACCAGCAGCAACAACCAGGGCAGCAACAACCAGGGCAGGGGACTTCCCCCCAGGAACCTGAAGAAGGAGACTTTCAGGTGCACAAGGGACAGCTCTATCTTGACGTCTTCCGACAATCTGGCAAGTATCCATCATCTCCAAAGCTCTACACCATACGGCAGCCACCTGCTTAAATAAACAATGACTTCTTCCTTTTGGGGCCCCTTAAAAGCTTTTTAAAAATCAATTAATCAAACCGCTTCATTGATTAGACATTGAAAGCCCACTGCAATCACTAGGGGACGCCAAACTTAACATTTGCATTCCGGGGACAAAACATTTCCTTGGTCAAGCGGAGTCCCTTCTAGCGCTTTCTCGCCTGCTGCGGTTTAACTTCTGACACCACTGTTGCACTTTTCCAAAGAGTGGTGGAAAGCAATGGGACTGGTTGCGGGTCTTAATTTCTATCCGGATTCCCAATGAAAGAAACACAAACCTGGGGGTTTGCTCACAGCATGTTGCTGTCCTGAGCATCTTCAGCGGGTGCTGAGTTGCTGTGCTATGGAAATGCAGAGAGTCTGGTCCCACAGAGAGAAGGCCAGGCAAGAGTAGCAGAAGGCGGATCCTGACCATAAACTGATTAACTAGTCCTTCTCTCATTTAGGTCCTGTCCACACTACGTATTTAAAGCACTTTGTTGCCACTTTAAACCATCATGGCTTCCCCCCCAAAGAATTCTGGGAAGTGTAATTTGCTATGGTGACTGAGAGTTGTTAGGAGACACCCGCCCCCTTCCCCTTACAGAACCACAATTCCCAGAGTTCCCTGGGCAGAGGTATAATACCGGGTATATGTATGCTATACCAGCAGGTACCCAATAAGTGGTCTTATTTATTGGTCTTTTTTACACAGTTTGTAGTCCAGCATCCATTTTGGACCACCAGATCCCAAGAACTCAGCTCCAACTGTTTCTCAAGAGAGCAGATTGCCTTTTGGCCACTAGGCGGCAACCACATAAATATATACAATATTGCAAGGGGGATGGAGAACTGGTAGCTCTGTGAGGGGAATTGGAGCTTCCTCAGCAACTTTTCAGCAGACTACAGTTCCCAGGATTCTTTGCGGGGAAGTCATGGCTGTTTAAAGTGGTATGATACTGCTTTCAACATACAGTGGAACCTGGGCTCCCGAACGGCTTAGATGCCGAACAAATCGGCTCCCAAACGCAACAAACCGGGAAGTAAGTGTTCTGGTTTGCGAACGTCTTTCAGAAGCCGAACATCCAACGCGGCTTCTGCTTGACTGCAGGAAGCTCCTGCAGCCAATTGGAAGCCGTGCCTTGGTTTTCGAACTGTTTCAGGAGTCGAACGGACACCCGGAATGGATTAAGTTCAAGAACCAAGGTACCACTGTATAGTACAGACAGGGCCTTAGTACTTAGATTAAGTACTAAGAAGTACCCAGCCAGATGGGTGGAGTATAAATATTATTATTATTATTATTATTATGAGGGACAGCAATCCCCAGGTTAGGAGAAGCGTCCCTGCCTCGTTCTCTCACACCGGAGAGAATGCCTGGTCTAAAAAAAGGTCGATTCTGCCATCTTGGGACTTTAAACTATTGTTTCAGCCATGTGCAAATGAGTGCCGTCCCATGCGCACCTTTTTAGGGATGTTTTGGCCTCTTCGAAATAAAGTTGCCAGCTTACCTTCGCCAACTAAGGTTTATTTAACCGTCCGGAAAGACCTCGTTGGAACGCACCTCCGGATCGCAACAGCGCAGCTGTTTGGAGCCAAATTCCAGAGCAATGCTTTCATTCCTGATCTGTTTCCCCCTCTTTCAGGTCAGAACTCCCAAAAAAGCCGTGCCCCTGCCTCTATGACCTACAGCGCAGCAGTCGTCGCTGGGACCATGCTTGGATCGCTCGCCTGGGCAGACGCCCTGATGCCCGTCTTCTCCGGGCTATTCTGTGAGTGGCACACTAACCGCTAGGATACGCAGCTTCAGAAATGAGGATAAGGCTCTCTCTCTTGGGGGCTGCTGGTCATGGTGGCAGCAGGTCCCTGAAAACCAGTCACTGGGGAATGAGAGTCCAGTTTGTGGGCTTCTCAGAGGCATTTGGTTGGCTGAGAGCCAGTGTGGTGTAGTGGTTAAGAGCAGTAGACTTGTAATCTGGTGAACCGGGTTCGCGTCTCCTCTCCTCCACATGCAGCTGCTGGGTGACCTTGGGCTAGTCACACTTCTTTGAAGTCTCTCAGCCCCACTCACCTCACAGAGTGTTTGTTGTGGGGGAGGAAGGGAAAGGAGAATGTCAGCCACTTTGAGACTCCTTCGGGTAGTGATAAAGCGGGATATCAAATCCAAACTCTTCTTCTTCTTCTTCTTCTTCTTCTTCTTCTTCTTCTTCTTCTGCTGTGAGGAAAGGATGCTGGACTAGACAGGCCTTTGCTCTGACCCAGTGGGGTTCTTCTTAAGTCCCTAGAGATGGGAATAAGGACCAGAGGCAAAGCGTTTTGTTTTGGCCCATGTGCCACATTCATCGCTGGCCATCCCACACTCTCACACCAACAATCTCAGGCTCACACACCATCATACCTTCCGACACGACATGGCCCAAATCCAGGACACCATCTTCTGGGGCTGAAATCCTGCACAAGTCACATGACCTGTGTGGGATCACAGATCTGGGAAAGGCACTTTTTGGGGGTGAGTTTTTGGCCCGAAATTGCACAACAGCAAGGCTCCCAAAATGGTCGCCGTACTCTCTCAGGAAGAAACGGGGTGGCCCAGGTTTTTCCAGGGCAGTTGACAGGAATGCACCACACCTTTAAAGCATACATATACACCCCCAAAGAAGCCTGGGACCTGTATTATTATTATTATTATTATTATTATTATTCATTTCATTTCTATACCACTTTATATTTTTAAGAAAAATCTCAAAGCGGTTTACAGCACATGAAAACAATCCAGAATCAAACATTTCCGAAGAAAGTCAAATATAAAGTATACAGTCAAAGCAACATAATTAACAGGAAACTAAAATATTATCTACTTGCACTTTAACGTGCTTTCGAACTGCTAGGTGGGCAGGAGCTAGGTGGGCAGGAGTCCCAGCTCCTGCCCACCTAGCAGTTCGAAAGCACGTTAAAGTGCAAGTAGATAAATAGGGACCGCTCCAGCGGGAAGGTAAACGGCGTTTCTGTGCGCTGCTCTGGTTCGCCAGAAGCAGCTTTGTCATGCTGGCCACATGACCCGGAGGCTGTCTTCGGACAAACGCCGGCTCCCTCGGCCTATAGAGCGAGATGAGCACGCAACCCCAGAGTCGGACACGACTGGACCTGATGGTCAGGGGGGTCCCTTTACCTTTTTAAAATATTATCTTAACAGATTTCAAAATGAAACATTACAAAGGAGGTCAGCTACAGAACACATACCGGTATTTGTCACAAGCAAAGTGGACAAAAAAAATCTTAAACATTTCAAAAGAAAACATTGGCAAGTGAAGTCAAATATGAACAGTACCATTTACAGAGCTAGGACCCCCCCCCCCCAGCACAACAAACCACAGTTCCCAAGATTTATCAGGTGGGAGGGGGAATGTTCTTTAAATGTTCCAGGGTTTCTGCTTCCCAAAGACAGCTAGGTTTGAATCTCCGCTGAAGCACAAAGCTCCCTTGGCCGCCTTGAGCCACTTGCCCTGTCCTGCCTAGCAGAATTGTTGTGAGGCTAAAATAGGACAATCTCTGTGTTTCGCTGGAGGAAGGGCAGGATGTAATAGTACCACTGTATTCCGCTCTGGTCAGACCTCACCTGGAGTACTGTGTCCAGTTCTGGGCACCACAGTTCAAGAAGGATACTGACAAGCTGGAACGTGTCCAGAGGAGGGCAACCAAAATGGTCAAAGGCCTGGAAACGATGCCTTATGAGGAACGGTTTAGGGAGCTGGGTATGTTTAGCCTGGAGAAGAGAAGGTTAAGGGATGATATGATAGCCATGTTCAAATATATAAAAGGATGGCATATAGAAGAGGGAGAAAAGTTGTTTTCTGCTGCTCCTGAGAAGAGGACACGGAGCAATGGATTCAAACTACAAGAAAGAAGATTCCACCTAAACATTAGGAAGAACTTCCTCACAGTAAGAGCTGTTCGACAGTGGAATTTGCTGCCAAGGAGTGTGGTGGAGTCTCCTTCTTTGGAGGTCTTTAAGCAGAGGCTTGACAGCCACCTGTCAGGAATGCTTTGATGGTGTTTCCTGCTTGGCAGGGGGTTGGACTGGATGGCCCTTGTGGTCTCTTCCAACTCTATGATTCTATGTGGATGAACTTAATGAACCCATTTCCTCCACCCTTTTAGGCTCCCTCACTTCCCTGAGGCGCAAAGTCATCCCGTGAATGATGAGTTTGGCGGAAAGTCCCTCACTTTTGCAAGGTATGTTGACAGCCTGTTGGGTTGGTGGTGACGGGGCGGGGGGCTCGATCTCGCAGGATCCACAACTTCTGGGGCATTGGCTCCTTCCTCAGCTTGGGCTCCAATTCAGCTCGTAGGAAACCAGTGCCGTGCACTGCTTGTCCTCCCAAGCCCAAAGCTAGGATGCCAAGAACTCCAGAAAACCAGAGTCAAACTGCTTTCAAGCACAGCTATGAAGACATCAAAAACCCATGTGGACCTGTCTATCAATAAAGGCTTCTCAGGTACCCTAGGTTTGGGGCTTAGCCAAGTAATTGTAGGAGATGAGTGGGAATATGGATGAGGGAATATTGTTTAATATTTCCTATCCCAGCTTGTGTTAACAAGCTCCAAACTAGCAGAGATTCCCATCCCCAATTAAATGCAGCAAAACGTGGCGATCAAGTTCGTTTGAACTTCTATAACAAGGCAGATTCCTGGCATATTTCCCCTGGTTCCCCCTCAAAAGTAAATACACGACACATAGCTCTTTAAAAGTAAAAAGGTTTACTCACAGACATTTCCAAGGTTCTACAAGTCTCAGAAAGGCAGTCTAGCTTAGATTAAATGTATATACATGGAGAGTCTCCTTAAGGGAGAGGGCTCCATCTGGGCCCTCTTGGCTGGAAGCCAAGAGTGCATCTTCTCTTGAGATGTTGCATGCTCGAAGATCCAATGAGGAAGAGAGAGTGGAATGGCTGCTCACCTGCGGCTTTGAGTAACTACAGGTAAGGCCACTCCCACCTCTGGTCACACAGAGGAAGTGGTCTCAGTCCAGGTACAGGAAACTCTAGCTGGAGGACTGAGACCCCTTGTGTACATTCTAGGAATGTTGTGATTGACTGCACCAGTGTTATACATCCCACAGTAATGGGGAATAGCTTTAGCTCGGTGGGGGAGAATCGTCTTGCACGCTGAAGGTCCCTGGTTCAAATCCTGGCATCGCTAGGTAGGGCTGGGGAAGATCCCACATCTGACATCTAGATGGACTGGCGTTCTGATTTGCTACAAGGCAGCTTCTGTCCTGATTCCCACTCAGACCCTGACGACTTTGAGAGTGAGGAAGAGGTCTTCAGTGAGGCAGAGTAGAGGAAAAGTCTCGGCAACAGGTAGTGACTCGCGTCTGCGCGACAGGAAAGGCAAGTCCAGTTGGGCTGCAGGCAGCCGTTCCAGCTTACAGAGAGTCCAAGATCTGGGCAAGCAGTTCAGAACTGGGCGGAAGCAATAGGGCTGTCCCAATAGGCAAGGTTTGCTTACTCACAGAACTCTCCTGCCTCACAAGACGGCTGAGTGAAGGCAGCCACTGCGTTGGAAGAGGGTCTGTTCCCAGAAACGGGGGCACTCCTGGCTCTGCTTCCTGCAACCCTTGGCTAGAGTAGAGTCCTGCTTCCCATCCAGAGCTAGGGTTGCCATATTTCAAAAAGTGAAAATCCGGACACAAAACTTGCTGTTGCTGTTGTTGTTTTTTGGCCAAAGTGGCTGAGCTTCTTTGTTTGTTTGCAAAAAAACAACAACAACCAAAAACACACACCAAAAAACCACTGAGGTTTTTGAGCTATTTTTAAGGATAGCTCCTTATCTAAAAGGGACCCAGGTGGCGCTGTGGGTTAAACCACAGAGGCTAGGGCTTGCCGATCAGAAGGTCGGCAGTTCGAATCCCTGCGACGGGGTGAGCTCCCGTTGCTTGGTCCCAGCTCCTGCCCACCTAGCAGTTCGAAAGCACGCCAAAAAGTGCAAGTAGATAAATAGGAACCGCTCTGGTGGGAAAGTAAACGGCGTTTCCGTGCGCTGCTCTGGTTCGCCAGAAGCGGCTTTGTCATGACCTGGAAGCTGTACGCCAGCTCTCGGCCAATAAAGCGAGATGAGCGCCGCAACCCCAGAGTCGGACACGACCGGACCTAATGGTCAGGGGTCCCTTTACCTTTACCTTACTGTACACTCCAATATTTATTAGGTGAAAATAGGGACGTCCTAAGGAAAACTTTTGACATGGGTTTTCCCACCCGGACACTGCTTATGACTACAGGTAGATAGCTGTGTTGGTCTGTCATAGTCAAAACAAAATAAAAAAATTCCTTCCAGTAGCACCTTAGAGACCAACTAAGTTTGTTCTTGGTATACCAAGAACAAACTTAGTTGGTCTCTAAGGCAGCGTTTCCCAACCGGTGTTCCGCGGCACACTAGAGACACCGGCTGCTGTGCCGTGGAGGTAAGCCGAAGCTCCGCCAGGCCTCTCCAACGCGGGGAAAAGCCCCGCCGGGCCTCCCCAGCGCGGGAAGAAGCTGCGCTGGGCCTCGGAGGCCCGAAAAAAAAAGTTGTGCCGGGGTCCTCCCGGCGTGAGCAGAAGCTCCGCCGGGCCTCTCCGACGCGGGGAAAAGCCCCGCCGGGCCTCCCCAGCGCGGGAAGAAGCCGCGCTGGGCCTCGGAGGCCCGAAAAAAAACTGTGCCGCCCCCCCCCCCATGGAGAAAAAGCCGCGCGCTGTGGGTGCTGTGCCGCGAGATTTGTTTCCTAAGACAGGTGTTCCGTTGCCTAGATTAGGTTGGGAAACACTGCTCTAAGGTGCTACTGGAAGGAATTTTTTTATTTTGTTACTGCTTATGACTGTCATATTCCGGCTATATCCGGGAAATTATGGACATATGGCCACCCTATCAGCCATATCTTGGGAGGGAGAAATGTCTTCCTCCTCTGGACCTCTGTTCTCCTCTCCCATTCCCCTCCCTGTCCGTCTGAGCCTTCTGGGCCTGGCGTCACCTCTGGACTCAGGACAGCCTCCTGTGTTCCTATGACTTACCAGGGAGTGGTCCTTCTTCTGTCCTGGGGTTGGAACCTTCCGCCTTTGGAACACCCTCTCCTGGGATGGTTATGTTTTAGGCAGCAAGCCAAGTCCATCCTGCCTTCCCAAAGCATTTGGTTCTAAGGAAAACCAAGACATTCCACGGTCAAATCAGAACCTGGGGTGGTTTCTGTAAATCTGGGACTGGCCCTGGAAAACAGGGGCACTTGGAGGGTCTTTGTAAGAGGCACGAGCCACAGCAATCCATTGTGGCATTGGAAATGGCTTCGGTCCAGTATACCCGAAGGAGCGTCTCCACCCCCATCGTTCTGCCCGGACACTGAGGTCCAGCGCCGAGGGCCTTCTGGCGGTTCCCTCACTACGAGAAGCCAAGTTACAGGGAACCAGGCAGAGGGCCTTCTCGGTAGTGGCGCCCGCCCTGTGGAACGCCCTCCCATCAGATGTCAAAGAGAAAAACAACTACCAGACTTTTAGAAGACAGCCCTGTTTAGGGAGGCTTTTAATGTTTAATATATTACTGTATTTTAATGTTCTGTTGAAAGCCGCCCAGAGTGGCTGGGGAAACCCAGCCAGATGGGCGGGGTATAAATAATAAATTATTATTATTATTATTATTATTATTATTATTATTATTATTGTTATTATTAAACGGCTGGATGAATCCCCCCCCCTCCACCCCGGAGCAAGCGGCAAAGCTTGAAGTAGCCAGCAGGTGGCAGGCTTGCCACCAACCACAATGGCAGCGGAATGATTTTCCGCAGTGGTGCTGAACATTTCCCACGAGACAACTTGTCAAACAAACACGCACACGGAAGCCCCCAACGCCTTGATCATCTGCAGAAACCAGCAGGGAAAGTTTCACCCAGCACGGGCATGACCTACTAATGCCTACAGATCTAGTTGCTTTAAAAGGCGCAGGAGCAGGGGTTGCTAGGGAAAGTTGGCAGCTCTGAATGTGACTCCTACTGGCAGTGAGTTATTGCTGCTGCACCCAGTTTTTTGTTCATGCTCGACGATAAGCTACTCAGCTCGAAATCATTTAGTCACATGTTCATCTTGCCTCTCTTTTCCTTCTCCTCCTGCAAACTTTATTTTGTAAGCTGTTTAGGGCAAAGAACTCTCTCTCTCTATTGGTTTATACTGTACAAGCTCCACATCGCTAACACCCTACGAATATTCTAATATTCTAATCTCCAAATCTTTCCACAGCCTCGCCATCTGGGCAACCGATCCCGATAACCACGAAGGCCTCTCCGCCTCTTTCTATGCAGTGCCAAGCCGTGGATGAAGAAATATCCTGGATCCTGTGCAGTCTTATAGATAAAAACTTTATTTCATTTCTGTTAATACAAAAAAAAAATAATGTAAAGGTTTCTAAAACTTCTATCCAGCATTCGATCAACTCAGCATAGACTCATTGGAATTGATAGACATGATGAACTTAGGCCCATTAATTTCAGTGGGTCTACTCTGATGTAGACTGTGCACAAGATGTGCAACTTATAGAAACTCAGAAAAGTATATCAAACCTATGTAGCTTGTTTTCCCATGATTATCAGATGTTACCCAGTTTTGAACAAACTTATTGTAAGCCTGTTGGTGCTTTTCCTGCACCCTGATACTTTTTTCAAATAAAGTGTTGCTTTTTTTCTGCCTTAAACCTACAAATTTTTATTTCAGCTGCATGATTTCACCCTTTGCAACCCATCTGGAACAGATCTCTGCTGTTCTTTTAACACTTTCCTGGGTCTTCTGCACCCAGCATGGACTCCAGGTCTGCAGCACAGGAAGGGGTCAAGGGGGGGGGGTGAATAAAAGGATTAGTAGGGTAAAAGAATCGACATGGTGGGAGTTTATAAAATTGTGTGTGGCAGGGAGAAAGTGGAACAGAAGCCAGCCAGCAATAAATCACATGGAGTAGGTGAAGCCAACTCTTTATTAGAAGGAACAAAGTCTGCTCAGGGGAGCCAGGCCTCATGAGCACGGCAGGTCTATTGTGGAGACGAAACTTCCTTACCACAGCTGTCCCAGGATCCTCCTCCCTGGGATCCTTCCCAAGCAATCTGAGACTTCGTTGCCATGCCTCTCTTTGCTCCGTCCTCTTCATACCTCTGCGGGTTCTGTGAGACAAGGAGGGAGGGGAGCTTGTCGCAGCAGGAGGGGGAGACACCCCTGCCTCTCCACCAGCCTGACTCCTCTCTGCCTCTTGGCCTCCCTCCTCTCCTGCTTCAGCTTCTGCCTCTGCCTCTGGACTTCTCTCTGCCACAGACTCCCCATGTTCACCAAACCCTGTTACCCCTTCAGCTTCCCGCACCTCCTCTTCCCAGCCTTCTCCCTCTGATCCCTCACCATCATCCCACCCCCATTCCCCGGGCTCTGAGCCTTCTTCCTTTGGGGGTTCCCCACCTGGTTCCTCCAACCATTCCTCTGCGTCCAGCCAGTCCATGACATCTTCTCCAGGTATCCCTACCAAGCTAGGTACGATGGGCGTGCGTGGCCTTTTCAGTGGTGGCCCCCTGGATATGGAATGCCCTCCCCAGAGACAGCCAGGAACTAGAGGACCTTGTTCCACTTCCTTGACAGAGTTGCCCTTGTTATTTTCACTGACTCTCCTGCTGCGCCGTTCATTGCCGGCTGACACAGTCACGTTCGGTCGCTATGGGGTGAAGCTTCCGCCGCCCCTCATCTCCTTGCCCAAGAGAAACGCTCTGCCTACATTCAGACCCCTCCAGGTGACCTAATTCCTGAGCATCTTCATCCTGGTTTGCTTGCACAAACCTCACGCAGAGATGAGATGATATCCGGCCTTTATTGAGCATTCCTGCCGATTTGCTTGCAAGGTGTTGATTAAAACTCTTCCCGTTAATCATTTCCCTCCGCCACTTTCCAAACCGGATTTGTTGTGACAGGGTGCCAGAACCCTTTAAATCACGTTAATTGCACAAACCTAAACTTCCGGTATGTGCCTGAATCCCTCCCGCAAAACCGCAACAGTCTGGAGGCAACCAGAGTTTTTCTGCACGGCAGGCTGCTCTGAAAGGCGCAGGAGCACCTTGGAAAGCGGCCGCCCCGCATTCCAAATTCCTGACACCTAGAAAACTGGAGCAGGGTGTCTGCTATATGCAGCGGCCGGGAAGAGCAATAGGGTGGCGTCTCCTTGCTCAAGAATCTCTGGAAGGCTCCTAATTGCAGCCTGGCATTGATCATTAGCCAACCGGTTAACAAATACGGGAATAAAAACCCTCTCCAGGGTGCAGCTGACTAACCAAAGCAAGCTGAATCCCAGGGAAAGGTTCCAACTGGGATAAAGATTAACTAACAGGGCCAGCAACAAAATGTTGCAGCGTGGAATGTCCCGCTCAGGGTTCCAGCTACTCAGCCAGCCATGCCCTTATCCCAGGACATGCAATGCCATTCCTGCTTCCCGCCTCAGTTTTCCATCTCTGCCCCCCCCTCCCCGACCCTTCAAGTGTCCCAATTTTCCAGGGACATCCCCAATTTAGAGAAGCCATCCCGGTTTCTGATTTGATCTCAGAATGTCCCATTTTTCCATAGGATGTCCTTATTTTCAGTGGAAAAATGCTGGAGGGTATGGAGTTATCTGAGCCCCCCCCCCTCCCCCAAGCCGCCTGAAGGCAATCCTGTGTAGGGAAGTTTTTTTTAAAAAATGTTTTATTATGTTTTTATATATCTTGGAAACTGTGCCCAACTGGGCAACCCAGTAAGATGTTTGGGGTATAAAGAGTAAAAATTATCATTATGTTTTGATAGGGATGGCTTTCTCTGTTATTTACTCCTACCAATGGAGAACCTGCGAAGGACCCTACAAGGGAATAAGGGCAAAATTTGTTCTTTTCAACATCATGAAGACAAAAAGCTCTAGGTTTTCTTATTGGTTCCTCCGATTAAAAGCAGTTAAAGTTTGTGCCAGTTATCTGGCGGGAATCATAGAATCATAGAATCATAGAGTTGGAAGAGACCACAAGGGCCATCCAGTCCAACCCCCTGCCAAGCAGGAAACACCATCAAAGCATTCCTGACAGGTGGCTGTCAAGCCTCTGCTTAAAGACCTCCAAAGAAGGAGACTCCACCACACTCCTTGGCAGCAAATTCCACTGTCGAACAGCTCTTACTGTCAGGAAGTTCTTCCTAATGTTTAGGTGGAATCTTCTTTCTTGTAGTTTGAATCCATTGCTCCGTGTCCGCTTCTCTGGAGCAGCAGAAAACAACCTTTCGCCCTCCTCTATATGACATCCTTTTATATATTTGAACATGGCTATCATATCACCCCTTAACCTTCTCTTCTCCAGGCTAAACATACCCAGCTCCCTAAGCCGTTCCTCGTAAGGCATCGTTTCCAGGCCTTTGACCATTTTGGTTGCCCTCCTCTGGACACGTTCCAGCTTGTCAGTATCCTTCTTGAACTGTGGTGCCCAGAACTGGACACAGTATTCCAGGTGGGGTCTGACCAGAGCGGAATACAGTGGTACTATTACTTCCCTTGATCTAGATGCTATACTCCTATTGATGCAGCCCAGAATTGCATTGGCTTTTTTAGCTGCTGCATCACACTGTTGACTCATGTCAAGTTTGTGGTCTACCAAGACTCCTAGATCCTTTTCACTTGTACTGCTCTCAAGCCAGGTGTCACCCATCCTGTATTTGTGCCTTTCATTTTTTTTGCCCAAGTGTAGTACTTTACATTTCTCCCTGTTAAAATTCATCCTGTTTGCCTTGGCCCAGTTCTCTAATCTGTTAAGGTCATTTTGAAATGTGATCCTGTCCTCTGGGGTATTAGCCACCCCTCCCAATTTGGTGTCATCTGCAAACTTGATCAGGATGCCCTCAAGCCCATCATCCAAGTCATTGATAAAGATGTTGAATAAGACTGGGCCCAAGACAGAACCCTGTGGCACCCCACTAGTCACTTCTCTCCAGGATGAAGAGGAGCCATTGATGAGCACCCTTTGGGTTCGGTCAGTCAGCCAGTTACAAATCCACTGAATGGTAGCATTGTCTAGCCCGCATTTAACCAGCTTCTTTACAAGAATATCATGGGGCACCTTGTCAAAGGCCTTGCTGAAATCAAGATAGGCTACATCCACAGCGTTCCCTTCGTCTACCAGGCTTGTAATTCTGTCAAAAAATGAGATCAGATTAGTCTGACATGACTTATTTTTCAGAAACCCATGCTGACTTTTAGTGATCACAGCGTTCCTTTCTAGGTGCTCACAGACCGTTTGTTTAATGATCTGCTCTAGAATCTTTCCTGGTATTGATGTCAGGCTGACTGGGCGATAATTGTTTGGGTCCTCTCTTTTCCCCTTTTTGAAAATAGGGACAACATTTGCCCTCCTCCAGTCTTCTGGGACTTCGCCTGTTCTCCAGGATTTCTCAAAGATTACTGCCAGTGGTTCTGAAATCACCTCTGCCAGTTCTTTTAATACTCTGGGATGTAGTTCATCTGGCCCTGGAGACTTGAATACATCTAAACTAGCCAAGTGTTCTTGTACTACCTCCTTACTTATTCTGGGCTGTGTTTCCCCTGCTGAATCATCTGCTCCATATTCTTCAGGTCGGGCATTGTTTTCTTTTTTGGAGAAGACTGAGGCAAAGAAGGTATTGAGGAGTTCTGCCCTTTCTGCGTCCCCTGTTCGCATTTCACCTTCTTCTCCTCTAAGTGACCCCACTGCGTCCTTGTTCTTCCTTTTGCTACGGACATACCCATAAAAACCCTTTTTATTGCTTTTAACCTCTCTAGCAAGCCTGAGTTCATTCTGTGCTTTAGCTTTTCTGACTTTGTCTCTACATGTGCTGGCTATATGTTTGAATTCCTCTCTGGTGGTTTCCCCCTTTTTCCATTTCTTGTACATATCCCTTTTAAATCTTAACTCAGTTAAAAGTTCTTTAGATAGCCACCCTGGCTTCTTTAGGCACCTTCCATCTTTTCGTCTCATTGGTACTGCTTGAAGTTGTGCTTTTAATATCTCCCTTTTAACAAACTCCCATCCATCATGAACTCCCTTCCCTGTTAGTATTACTGACCATGGGATCACACCCAGCATTTCCTGAGTTTTCTGAAGTCGGCTTTCTTAAAGTCTAGAATTTGAGTCTTAGTATGCTTGGTTGCTCCTTTCTGATGTATAATAAACTCCAGAAGAGCATGATCACTCCCACCTAATGATCCTGCCACTTCTACCCCACTAACCAGGTCATCACTATTGGTTAGGACCAGATCTAAAATGGCTGATCCTCTTGTTGCTTCTCCCACTTTCTGGACAATGAAATTGTCTGCAAGGCCAGTGAGGAATCTGTTCGACCTTATGCTCTTGGCTGAGTTTGACATCCAACAAATATCAGGGTAGTTGAAATCCCCCATTACTACTATCTCATTTCCTTTTGAATGCTTGGTCATCTGTTCCAGGAAGGCATCATCTATGTCCTCAGTTTGGCTTGGGGATCTATAGTAAACTCCCACAATGAGATCACTGTTATTTTTCTCTCCCTTAATTTTGACCCAGATACTCTCAATTTGGCTTTGAAGTTTTAAATCGTGGATCTCTTCACAGGTATACACATCCCTGACATATAACGCCACTCCTCCTCCTTTCCTGTTTGGTCTATTTCTCTGAAATAGATTGTATCCCTCTATTACTACATTCCAATCATGAGACTCATCCCACCAGGTTTCAGTGATGCCTATTATGTCGTATTTAGTTTGCTGTACCAGAGCTCAAGTTCATCTTGTTTATTTCCCATGCTCTGTGCATTTGTATACAGACATTGAAAACCATTGATCATTCCCCCTAGTCTCCTACTTAAGGATTTTTTCCTCCCACCACTAGGTCTGTGTGCTGTTTGCTCCATTTGGTCCTTGACATTTGGATGATCATCTTCAGCATTTGATAGACTCCTACCTTCAGGACCACTGTCTCCCTCCCCCACATAAGTCAGTTTAAAGCCCTCCTGATGAGGTTTTGAGATTGTTGGCAAAAACATTCCTCCAACCCTTGTGAGGTGCAGCCCATCACTTGCCAGAAGTCCATCTTCAAGAAACTGCAGGACCATGATCTAAGAATCCAAACCGTTCCTGCCGCACCATTTGCGAAGCCAGTTGTTCACTTCCCCTATTTTTCCCTCTCTTCCTGGGCCACGTCGTTCAACTGGGAGGACAGATGAGATGACAATTTGTGCATTTAATTGCTTCAACTTCCTGCCCAGAGCCTCATAATCACTTTTGATCTTCTGGAGGCTATGGCTTGCGGTGTCATTGGTTCCCACATGGACTAAAAGGAAGGGGTTTTTGTCAGTGGGTTTTATGATTCCTTGCAGCCGTTCTGTTACATCATGGATCTTGGCCCCGGGGAGACAGCACACCTCTCGAGACATCTTGTCAGGCCCACAGATCACTGCTTCAGTACCCCCTCAGTAGGGAATCCCCTATCACCACTACACGCCTCCTCTTAGGCTTGGTCGGGATTCTTACATGTGCTGTCCCTTCCAAGGAGAGGGAGCCATTGATGAGCCATTGATGAGCACCCTTTGGGTTCGGTCAGTCAGCCAGTTACAAATCCACTGAATGGTAGCATTGTCTAGCCCGCATTTTACCAGCTTCTTTACAAGAATATCATGGGGCACCTTGTCACTGACCCTACACTTCGGAGAGCTTTTACTATGGCTCTGTTCCAAACAATACCTACAGCATACCTGGCTGGCAGATTTTCCAGAACCCCAATAGAGCGCCGTTTGTGTCCTTGCTCCATGAGAACCAAAGAGGACCTTCCTTATACACTACTTTCTTCATTGCCTTCTTTATTCGAGCTTTAGAGGTGGAATTCTGCAAATTATACCCAACTCAATAAGCAACCCTGAAGATTGTGTAAAAATTTTATTAGCTGATGCCAATCGTCAGATTTCTCATGGGGCAGCGGTTTACGTGATGAAGGCTATGAAAGCCAGGGAAAGATTTTTGGTCGACAAGAATAAGGTCCCTTTTTTGTCTCCATAATCTGTCTGCAATGTATCTTTTTTATCTGACGAAGCCATTGTTAAGGCTACATGTAATAAATTTTAATACAGTGGTCCCTCGACTTACGAATGACCCAACTTCCGTATTTTTCGAGTTACGGGTGAAAAAAGTGGCCCCGCGCTTACGAATTTTTTCGACCTCCGAATGGAAATCTTTGCCGTTTTAGATGCGGTTTCCTCGACTTACGAAGTTTAGATGCGGGTTTTTTCGACGTACGGTTTTTTTCGGATATTTTTCTCCCAATGCCTTCCTGTGGGGACTCGACTTACGATTTTTTCCGATCTACGAATGTCCATTCGGAACGGATTAAATTCGTAAGTTGAGGGTCCACTGTATATGTAGATATATGTGTAAAGGCTTAGTCCTCACAAAAACTTTGTTCTGATTCTTCATTATGGAGTAGAACATCTTTATTTTCATCGGAGAAATATTGGAGGGTATGCCCCCCACTTTTGTTGCCTCTGAGCATGCTCACTCCTCACCCTCTAGGGCGTTCCTTCCTCAATATTTTTGTAATCCTGCACTCACACAAATCTTAGCATGCAGTTCCTCATAAACATCACTGTTGGGGTTCAGAGCTCCCCTTCTTATTCCAACGCCTTTGTTTTCAGAACAGCTTGAACAGCATTGAGTCAGACCTCACCTGGAATACTGTGTCCAGTTCTGGGCACCACAGTTCAAGAAGGATACTGACAAGCTGGAACGTGTCCAGAGGAGGGCAACCAAAATGGTCAAAGGCTGGAAACAATGCCTTATGAGGAACGGCTTAGGGAGCTGGGTATGTTTAGCCTGGAGAAGAGAAGGTTAAGGGGTGATATGATAGCCATGTTCAAATATATAAAAGGATGCCATATAGAGGAGGGAGAAAGGTTGTTTTCTGCTGCTCCAGAGAAGCGGACACGGAGCAATGGATTCAAACTACAAGAAAGAAGATTCCACCTAAACATTAGGAAGAACTTCCTGACGGTAAGAGCTGTTCAACAGTGGAATTTGCTGCCAAGGAGTGTGGTGGAGTCTCCTTCTTTGGAGGTCTTTAAGCAGAGGCTTGACAGCCACCTGTCAGGAATGCTTTGATGGTGTTTCCTGCTTGGCAGGGGGTTAGACTGGATGGCCCTTGTGGTCTCTTCCAACTCTAGGATTCTATGATTCTATGAGTGTTTGTGGGGAGGGGCTTGTTGATTTGGTTATTATTATTTTTGTTCTTGTTTTTATCACGTATTTGGCGTTTTTATATTGTATTTTTATGTTGTGAACCACCCTGAGACCTGCAGTTGTCGGTCAGATCAGTCGTACCTTTGTTCTCGAACGGCTTAGTTGCCGAACAAATCGGCTCCCGAACGCCACAAACCCGGAAGTAAGTGTTCCAGTTTGCAAATGTTTTTCGGAAGCCCAACATCCAATCATAGCTGTCAACTTTCGGATTTGAAAATAAGGGATGCCGCAAGGGCGGTGCAATGGCACCAAGTAGCCTCGCCACCCTGCGCTCCAGAGGCTGCGCGCGAACGGGTGAGCGAAAGAGCGAGCGCATAGACAGCAGCAGGCTGTCTGTCTGGTTGGGCGTGAGGGTCTGGCTGCACAAGGCATGCAAGCTCCGCCCCCAGTCGTCTCAGACTCCTTATTGGCAGCCGAGCAACGCAGCTGAGGAGCCTCCCTGGCCAGCAGGGAGGGAGAGGAGCTGCTTCCTTTGAAATCCGGGAAATTTAAGGGATATCAACAATCCGGGATAGCAGCGGGAAACGGGGCTGGAATAAGGTAGTTTCCCGCCAAAAAAAGGAGGGTTGACAGCTATGCATCTGATACGGCTTCTGCTTGAGTGCAGGAAGCTCCTGCAGCCAATCGGAAGCAGTGCCTTGGTTTTCAAACTGTTTCGGGAGTCGAACGGACTCCCAGAATGGATTAAGTTCGAGAACCAAGGTACCACTGTATACAAATTAACTAAATAAATACAGTGGTACCTCAGGTTAAGAACTTAATTTGTTCTGGAGGTCCGTTCTTAACCTGAAACTGTTCTTGACCTGAGGTACCACTTTAGCTAATGAGGCCTCCCACTGCCGCCGCGCGATTTGTGTTCTCATCCTGAGGTAAAGTTCTTAAGCTGAGGTACTACTTCCAGGTTAGCGGAATCTGTAACCTAAAGCGTCTGTAAACTGAAGCGTCTGTAACCCGAGGTACCACTGTAATAACATTCACACACTACAGCAGCCCACTTTCTATGGGCCCGCTAAGGCTGGGGGCACCATCTTCCCAGGCCCTCAGCCTTAGTGAACTTCCACACAAACACCTTCTGTCCCTTTTGCTCCCCCCTCTCCCCAGTGTCAGGGGACATTTCCTCTCTATTTGCATTTCTTAAATGGCTAAACGCAACTTTTTCACGTAACAGAAACCTGCTTTGTTACATCTTGTGACTCTGTTAAACATTTCCGATCTTGAAACCGACTGCGGCGAATTTCCTAGCAAAACACTCTCGGGTAGCAGGTCACAAATAATAACAGGCTTCCCTTATCGCCGAAACGTCTTTGCGTCTTCTCTCAAGGGATGCTCTTGGCAGCTGAGATAAGCAGCAGCGGCTTAGGGAAGGCTGAATTGGTGGATCTCATACCTGTTTTTGAAAGCTGTATGTTCACTGTGCATTGGACACATAAAATTGGGCGGTATTTTGAACCAAGCTGGCAGGCTGCGCCTTTCAAAACATGGTCAGTGTGGGGGCTGGAATCCAAACAAAAGGACCATCCCCAGAGTTGCATCCACAGCAAAGGCTGGATGTTACTCTAAGCAGAAAGAGGATTTCTCGTGTCTCGGGGACGGGGGCGAGAAGAGCTCAGTTAAGCGGAATGAAAACCCGATTCCCGGTTGTTCAGATTCAGCACTGAATCACAGGTTTTCCCAGAGGTGAGGATAAGCCTTAGAATTCCCAAGCACTGCCAGGTATGAAGTTGCTAGTTGAAAACAATAAATACATCAGAATGAAACTTTTCCAGATCAGACCAGCCTGTTCAAGCAGAACATGTGGCAACGGCCTTAGATGTCTGATAAACAAGAGATGGCTGTAGCCACATGGCAGATTTCTAAAGAGCTTATCAGTCCTTCCTGCACATAGATCTCTGGGTGACTTGCCAGGGTTTTTGATGCCCAGGTATTTTAACTAAAAAGTGCACCCAGCCCTTCTAAGGGCTTGTTTACACCTCCATTTGCCGCATTGCCTTCCCCCAGGAAAACCTGCAGTTTAGCGCTGAGTCGGAACAGCAATTGGATCTTCTGCAGATTGTCATTTGTTCCAATTTCCAGGTTTTCCAGGGAATGGGGAAACCGCCCAGACCTGTGCCTAGAAAGTGTGGGGAAACCTCCCATTATTGCTAGGCAGGGACCAACCAGAAGTGTGAACAAACCCAAATTAGCATGCTATTAATTTTTTTAAAAAAAGAACACTTTGGTAAGAGGGAAAACCAGGAGTGGATTTGTGTGTGTGTGTGGACTTAGGGGCTTAGTTCTGGTACGGATCCCCAATTCAAGGGCTATACTCAGAGGCACCCCATTGCTCAATTCATAGGGCGAGCCTGCCCAATTGAGCCACCATTTCCCATAGTCCTAGTACATCAAGGTCGACTGATACCTTACTTTGTTTATTTATTTCAACGATTTATATACCGCTTTGCTACAACAATATCTAAGCATAGACATCTGGTCGACTTGCAGCCGGGTCCCCTGGCTCTCCGTTTGTTTGACAGTGATAACAACACGACATTCCCTATATCAGAAAGACCAGGCACAGGCAAACTCGGCCCTCCAGATGTTTGGGGACTACAACTTCCATCATCCCTGACCACTGGTCCTGTTAGCTAGGGATGATGGGAGTTGTAGTCCCAAAACATCTGGGGGGCTGAGTTTGCCTATGCCTGAGA
The DNA here is from genome assembly GCA_034642065.1 of Darevskia nairensis. NCBI lineage: Eukaryota > Metazoa > Chordata > Lepidosauria > Squamata > Lacertidae > Darevskia > Darevskia nairensis. The sequence continues at coordinate 39,412 of JAWWNI010000107.1, read as the reverse complement.
TAGACTGTTTGAAATGAAGAAAGCTCACTGGGAGCGGAGGTGTGTGTTTTTTCGCAAAAGGACTGTAAACTCAGTTCAGCTGTGGCACTGAAAACTTGTCCCAAGGCTCAGAACGTGACCCGGGGGCGCATCCTGCTCTTTAATTAAGAGCGTAGCAATAAGAAGAAGCTGCTGAATCAGGCCAGTGGCCAGCCTATTCCAATGATGGCCAACCCAAAGCCTACTTGTGATTCCTAGCAAGGAGTATTCAGAATCATAGAAGGGATCCTGAGGATCATCTAGTCCAACCCCCTACAATATAGGAATTTGCAGCTGTCCCATACGGGGATCGAACCTGCAACCTTGGCATCATCAGCACCATGCTCTAACCAACAGAGCTATCCAGGCTGACAGCATCTGACTAAAATCCCCTTTTACAGCCCATCTTTTATAACCAGCAGTGGTTTGTAGCTCTGGGGATTCGTGTAAAAAAGAAAAAAGAAAATCTGACAAGGCTGACATCCACGCACCTCTCTAATCTAATACATATCTTTGCTTTAGTCTAAAGTGCTGACTACGCAGGAGAAGAGACTTTTCAAACCTCACATGTGTGGGAAAGGAAGGAGGAAAGACCCTAAACTAAGGGCATTTCCAAACAGATTAGAGACACTAACGATTTAGAGAGCATCCGTTCCGATCTGTTTTGCGGGGAGGTCAGAGGATGTTGCGTCCAGGGCCGGCGCGTCCATTTAGGCGAACTAGGCAACTGCCTAGAGTGCCAAAATGGAGGGGGCGCTGGCCAGCCTGCCCCCCGCCCCCCGCCGCCGCCAGTGCCGCCCCAACCAGCGGCGGAGCAAGCAGGTTGGGGCGAAAACCGCGGCAGCGAGGGCGCCAAAATGGAGGGGGCGCTGGCCAGCCTGCCCCTCGCCCCCCGCCGCCGCCCGTTGCTGCCCCAACCAGCGGCGAAAACCGCAGCGGCGCAGGGTGCCCGGCCGGCAGGGGGCGGGGCACCGTACGTCATGCGCAATGACGTCACGTGGCCCGCCCCCTCGCCTAGGGCGCAAAAATTGCCAGCACCGGTCCTGGTTGCGTCATAGCAAGCATCACACCCCACAGCTTCCTTCTTGCAAAAAGTCAGATCTTTGGGGGAAGCAGGGTTTTGAGCAAGACGACCCCATCAACTATCACTGCTCATCCTGAATTTTCCAGGGCAGGATTGAATTCAGGCTTAAAATAGAGGTGCTCTGGAAGAGTCCTGTTGTTGTTGTTGATGATGATGATGATGTTGTTTAGTCATTTAGTCGTGTCCGACTCTTCGTGACCCCATGGACCAGAGCACGCCAGGCACTCCTGTCTTCCACTGCCTCCCGCAGTTTGGTCAGACTCATGTTAGTAGCTTCGAGAACACTGTCCAACCATCTCGTCCTCTGTCGTCCCCTTCTCTTTGTGCCCTCCATCTTTCCCAACATCAGGGTCTTTTCCAGGGAGTCTTCTCTTCTCATGAGGTGGCCAAAGTATTGGAGCCTCAGCTTCAGGATCTGTCCTTCCAGTGAGCACTCGGGGCTGATTTCCTTCAGAATGGAGAGGTTTGATCTTCTTGCAGTCCATGGGACTCTCAAGAGTCTCCTCCAGCACCATAATTCAAAAGCATCAATTCTTCGGCGATCAGCCTTCTTGATGGTCCAGCTCTCACTTCCATACATCACTACTGGGAAAACCATAGCTTTAACTATACGGACATTTGTCAGCAAGGTGATGTCTCTGCTTTTTAAGATGCTGTCTAAGAACTAGCAATTGGGAGGGGGGTGTCCTCTGCCAAATATGACCTCAAAGAGTGTGTGTGTGTGTCCTCCCATTTCCTGATCTACAGCTTGCAAAGAAAGTGTTTTTTTGGGGGGGAGGCAGAGCACCCCTCCAACACTTTGCAGAGCAGCCCTCCAGGAAACAGAAAGACTTTCTGACCACCAAAGCAGATTGCTGCTATTAAAAAAAACAACCCAAAAAACGGGATTATAGAAAAAGCCCAGAAGACCAAAATAATCACAGTCACAAGCAGAAATATTTCCTCCCGCCGCCAGGATTCCTTTAAAAGGAGCACGACTTTAGCCACGTGTGGTGGTCCATTTTTAGGAAGAGATGAGATCAAACTGCCCAGGCAACAGCAAGCTCTGTCTTGCTCCTCCATCCCATCAAGAGAAAAGTCCTGGGCTCGATCGCCTTTGAACTTGGCGGTAGGTTGAAATTCTTCGCTGTATGCACAGTCTTAAGACAAAGGGATTCTAGATCCCGCCAGCAGCAGACAAGAAAGAGCAAAATTACGGGAGATGGAGAATTCACATCCCAAAATACTGGAATGGGTCGGTCCTCAGGGAGCGGGGAAGCTGGCAGGGGAGCGGGGGGGGGGGCAGTCAGAGAAGCATCTTTCAAGGCACGGAATCACCTCTTGATCTCGGCGTAAATGGATTCTGCTCTGCGTAGCAGCTCCTAAAAATTAAAGAGGAAAGGAACCCTGTTTATTATTTTCATAAAGCTGATATACCTCTTGATTGCAAAACAACAACCTCAACTCGGTTCACCAAATGAATAAAACTATAAGATTAACTGTAAAAACCAGCTAGAAACAGCAATTTAACACCTGCAGGAAATAATTGAGAGTCAATGCTAAGCTAAAAACCAGATGAAAGTCCATGCCAGGATTCTACGTGATTAAATAGGCTTGCCTAAACAAAAATGTTTCTAGCAGGTGTCCAAAAGAGTACAAGGAAGGTGCCTGCCTGGCGTCAATAGGCAAGGAGTTCCAATGTGCAAATGTGGAATGAGTATTATCTGGCACCAGCTCCACAGATTGGAGCCGCCATAGAATTGAATTGTAGAGTTGGAAGGTACCCAAGGGTCATCTAGTCCAGCCCCCTGCAAAGCAGGAATAAATTTCGTGCGGGCATAAATCGGGTAAGGCAATCTGGTCCCAAGCTGTTGATTAAAGCTTGGTACTGATAACGCCCAAAGTCACAGGTTCAGTCCCCATATATTCCTGCATTGCAGGGGGTTGGACTAGATGACCCTTAGATCCCTTCGAACTCTAAGATTCTACTCTATGATTCTATGACCTTCCAAAGGTTGCCCAGAGATGGTGATCCCCTGCTCACCAACCCAGCCTTAGACCTCACCGCCACCCGCTTCCCTCCCCTTATAGCTCACAACAACCCAACCCGCCCCATCCCTTATGGCAGAAAGTTGTGGGATCTGTCCTGGCTGGCATTGCAGATCTTTATTTCCCAAACTCATGGCAGGCCAAAGGTGACAGATGCCCACCTGTCAATCACCTGACTTCATAGCGATGTCAGGCGATGCTTCCCTTTGTAGTCCCAGTGGTCGGGCCGGCTTGCAAACTGCAAAGCGTGACGACGGGCTTACATTTCTATGGATATAGGAAGAAATGAAAAGTCTGGTTAAGCTTCCCACAGCGTTAGGAACTTACCATGTAGTTTGTGTCCAGTCTGGAGCAAGTACCCGGCAGAGGCTGTGAAGAGAAAGAATATGGCGGGCAATGAAAGAGATCGGATCATCGTGAAAGGGTGGGCTTCCATTTGGTCCTCCCTTTGCCGAGATTTTGCTCCTTGATGGCGGGGAGGGATGTGGCGTTTTGGGGGACCTGCAAGCCCAACACCGCTCACAGGGCTGGTGCGTGCCTGTTGCATCCTTCTTGGCCACCAGAGGGGCGCTGGGGGGGCACAACAGCTTGCGCACATTATGAACCCAGCCCCAAGCAGCTTTTGCGAGCCGCACACTGGGCTCTCAGGGCGCCTGGGCTTGCATACCACCTTGGGCTTCGGCATGCCACCCCCAAAGGTAAGTGCCGCCCGGGGCAATCCACCCCATCTGCCCCTCTAGCTATGCCACTAGCAGGGGGGAGTCCTTTAAATTCTGTCAGGCTTCAGGGAATCGGCTTCCTCCCCTGTGGCAGTAGATAAGCAGAACAAAGGAAAAAGAGTCTTCTTGCCAGTTAGAAAATTTAATAATCACAGTGAGAGAACAAAGAACCCATCTCGTAGAATGGCGGTGCTCCCAATTTAGGATCTCACTCCCTTCTGTCCCTATTAATCTACGTCACTTCTACGTTTTGTGATCTGAGTTTGTACCCTCTGTGCTTTCTGTTCTGCCACTTTCTGAGCTCTCCGTGACTTTGGAGAAGGGCGGTGAATGTTGTCCAGGGACTGTGAATCTGTTAACCACAACCACCTCTCTTCCAGTGTTTCTTCTCCTAGCTGTTCCCCACCCAGCACTTCCCAGCTTCTGCCTTCTGAACAATGTCCCTCTGCAAACCGCTGTTCCAAATCTATACTGTCCTCTTGCTCCTGGGAAGATTCAGGATCCGGATCAGGAGCAGTGGGAGGGGGAGGGGGAGGCTCCCACCATTCCTCCTCAGTGCAGCCCTCCTCAGCACAGTCCCTGACAGCCCCTGGGATTAAGAGTCTGACTGAGCTATCCTCCTTCCTTCCTTCCTTCCTTCCTTCCTTCCTTCCTTCCTTCCTTCCCTGACAAATTCACCCTTATGCACACAGACTCTCAAAGGTGCAGAAGAAAGGGCCGTTCCAGCAAATTCATACTACAGAACCTTTGGAATTCCGAGAGTCCGGATCAGGACCAAAGGAGTTGCACAGTGGAGTTCATTGACTGAGAAATCCCGTTCCCAGCGTCTCCTAGTCCTCTCAGTTCCATCGCACCCCATTTGCAGAACCCAACCAAGGCGTTGTTGAGTCCAGGGCGTTTGGCTGGTCATCCATGGCTTGACTTACAAGGAGAGGTCCAGACACTGGGGGAGGCTCCTTCCCGTCTCCTCTGGGAGATTCTACAGGCGAATCCATCGTTTCATAAATGGGCTCCTTGTCACCTGGAAAGCGGAGATGAGAACAAATCACCAGTAACGTTTGTCGATTCTGCACATGCCTCAGAACTGCATAGCGTGTCGTTCTCACAACAACCTTGTTGGTGGAAACTACAGGCGAAGAGAGAGAGTCATTGCACCCCAGCTCCCAAGGGTGCATGGGCGTAGCTAAGGGGAGCAGGGGGGCAGCTGCCCCTTCAATAAAAATCAATACAAATCTGAGGTCCTACCCCCCCCCCCAACAAAAATCTTAGCTGCACCCATGCATGGGTGTCTGGTTAGTCCCTATGAGCAAAGGATGCTGGACTTGAGAGGCCACTGTTTGATCCAGTAGAGCTATTGTTATGTTTTTAGGTTGCTGCTGAGCTGTGTCATTATCAAGAGTCTAGCAGGCTAATAATAATCCTATTATTTATATGCAGCCCATCTGACTGGGTTGCCTCAGCCACTCTGGGCGGCTTCCAACAGACTATTAAAACACACAAAACCCCCTCAAACATTAAAAACCTCCCTGTACAGGGCTGCCTTCAGATGTCTTCTAAAAGTCAGGTAGTTGTTTATTTCCTTGACATCTGATAGGAGGGTGTTCCACAGGGCAGGTGCCACCACCGAGAAGGCCCTCTGCCTGGTTCCCTGTAACCTCACTTCTCAAATTGAGGGAACCGCCAGAAGGCCCTCGGAGCTGGACCTCAGTGTCCAAGCTGAATGATGGGGGCGGAGACTCTTCTTCTAGTATACAGGGCTAACATCCCGTTTGCTAGACCTTGAGGAAGGCTTTTCCACATGAAAAACGATATCCCACTCAAAGCACACACATGCACCACAGTTTGCAGGGGAAAGGGGGATCCCCGGGCTCTCAAATACTCTGGAGGAGGTCACTCACCATGTTTGGGTGCTGGTGGCTTTTTCCCTCTTGGATCCAGTCTTCCTGGAATCCTAGAAACAAATTTGAATAGTAAAGGATCCTTCGCATCCTGGTCACCGTCTCTTTGAGCTCTTGCCATCGGGACGGAGATACAGGACAATGTCGACAATAACAAGCCGTCTTAGGAACAGCTTCTTCTCCAGAGCGATCTTGGCCTTGAATGGGAAGCCTGGACTTTGAAGTCATCTAATCTTACCTGTTATTATCATTGTATGGTTTTGTTTTTGCGTGGAGTGCCCTATCTGGGTGGATGGAGCAGCCAAGTAATTTCGTTGTTCCCGAACGGGACAATGACAATAAAATATATACTATTCTATTCTATTGAATGGGTGAGAGGTTGCCCATTGACGTATCTACATTTGGCTTATGAAGAACAGTTGAGGGAGCAAGGTATGTTTAACCTGGGAAAGAGGAAACTGAGAGGAGATAGGAAAGCCATCTTCAAATATCTCAAGGGCTGGCACATAGAGGAGGGAGCAAGCTTTTTTTTTCTCTCCTGCTCTGGAGGGCAGGACTCCAACCAATGACCTCAAGTTACAAGAAAGGGGATTCCGACTAAATATCAGGGAGAACTTTCTGGCAGTAAGAGCTGCTTGACAGTGGAACGGTCTCCCTCAGAAGCCGGTGGGCTCTCCTTCCTTGGAGGTTTTAAAACAGAGGTTGAATGGCCCTCTGTTACAAATGCTTGAGATTTCTGCATTGTCCTTATACAAGGGTAAAAGAAGACTGGGAAATGATATACAATGAATTGAAAAAAAATGATTAAAAGCACCTTTCCCAAAAAAGGGGATAATTCATAGGCAAATTCCCAGGTGTCAAAAAAAATACTATTTATGTATGCCATGACCGCGGCCCGTGTCTTGTTAGCCCAAAAATGGAAAACAAGTGAGGTCCCAACCAAAGAAGAATGGCAACTTAAACTGATGGAATACGCACAGCTTGCAGACTTAACATATAGAATAAGAGAACAAGAAGAATGCACATTTAAAGAAGACTGGAAAATGTTTACTGAATACATGGGTAAAAATTGTGTTCATTTAAAAACGTTGGTAGCATTAAGATAAATTCAATAGTGTAAATTAGTTTTTTTAAAATATAACAATGGATTACTGAATGGTTTAGTTCATGTAAAATATGCAGGGGTGTATGGTATGCAAAATGAACCACCAAAAGAGAAGGGAAGTCATTGATTTAAGGTTTTTTAAATGAATATTTTGAAATGTAATTTAGAAAATTAAATTAGATAGATAGATAGATAGATGATAGATAGATAGAGATAGATGATACATAGATAGATGATACAGAGATACATAGATAGATGATAGATAGAGATAGATACCGGTAGGTAGGTAGATATAGATAGATATAGATATAGAGATAGAGATAGAGATAGAGATAGAGATAGAGATAGAGATAGAGATAGAGATAGATAGATAGATAGATAGATAGATAGATAGATAGATGATAGATAGATATAGATAGATATAGATAGATAGATAGATAGATAGATAGAGATAGATAGATAGATATAGATAGATAGATAGATAGATAGATAGATAGATAGATAGATAGATAGATGATTAGATGATAGATAGATAGATAGATAGATAGATAGATAGATAGATAGATAGATTTCTGCATTGCAGGAGTTTGGACTAGATGACTCCCATGGTCGCATCCAAACTCTACAATTCAGTGGTCTACCTTCATGACCACTCCAAACCCATAGCCCCTCATTCCCCCTTACCCCGTGCCTGGGTCTGCCTTCTGTAAGACGAAGCGGTAGACCAGGACAGCCCCAACAGCCCCCGCTAGCAGGATGCCAACCACGACTCCAGCGACAATCCAGCCCAGCATCAAAGGAGGTTTGGTGAGCTCCTTCGCAGGAGGCGCCTCTGTGGTGGGAGTTGTAGGCGGTGGGGTGGTAGTAGTTGAACCTGGGAAAGAGAACCAACATGGGTGTTAGTACCCAGAATTGGGTGCGGGCGTCCCACCGAGTGACCGAGGGAGCAAGCAGATGCTTAAGACAGGTCCCTTCAGCTGCGGCAAGACAATGACGGAAACGGCTTTGTCCTCGCAGCTCTCCACAATGACCCTGCGAGGTAGGGCCAGCATAACCGTGAGCCACCTAGTGGGGTTGCAGCAGGCACAAAAGGGGACAGGTCTCCTGAACCTCTAACAGCTGCGTAGAAGAGGGTGTCCTTTAGACAAGGGCTGCAGCTCAGTGGCAGAAGCACGGGGGTGCAGAGATTGTGTGAATGAACTTAGTGTAATATGAATTTTGTTTTGTGTCTATGTGTTTGTTTGTTTGTTTGTTTGTTTGTTTGTAAATAGAATTTTCTAATAAAAAATGAACTTAGTGCTCAGCTTATATTTTAATTGCTATTTTGTTAATGTTTTTAATATTGTTTTATAGATTCTAAATGCTGCATTATTTGTTAATCACATGACTTTTCGTAATTGTGAAGTTTAGCTAATTTTTTTAGTGGCCATTTTGTTAAGGTTTTTTTTATAGATTGCAACTGTTTTATTGATAATTTGTTAATTATTTTATATGATGTATGCTGTACTCGCGATGTGGTATTATATTATGGTTATTTATTGGTTGAGATTCATTTGAATAAAAAGCGGCAAGGAAATACAATCATCAATCCAGCTTCCATGCAGAAGGTCTCAGGTTTTAACCCCAGGATCTCCTAGTTTGGCTGGGAGAGAGTCTCTTCCTGAAACCCTGGAGAGCCAACTGCTGTTCAGTACGTTTCCGAGCACAATTCAAAGTGTTGGTGCTGATCTTTAAAGCCCTAAACGGCCTCGGTCCAGTATACCTGAAGGAGCATCTCCACCCCCACCGTTCAGCCCAGACACTGAGGTCCAGCGCCGAGGGCCTTCTGGCGGTTCCCTCACTGCGAGAAGCAAAGCTACAGGGAACCAAGCAGAGGGCCTTCTTGGTAGTGGCACCCGCCCTGTGGAACGCCCTCCCAGCAGAGGTCAAAGCGATAAACAACTATCTGACATTCAGAAAATACCTCAAGGCAGCCCTGTTTAGGGAAGTTTTTAACTTGTGATCTTTTAATGTATTTTAATGTCTGTTGGAGGTCGCCCATAGTGGCTGGGGAGACCCGGCCAGATGGGCGGGGTACAAATAAAAAATTATTATTATTATTATTATTATTATTATTATTATTATTATTCAGTGTCGGCTAGAGGGATGGACAAATCTTTTGGTTTTAGTTTCTCATTCCCCAACCTCAGCAAGTCTTGAGTTCTGTCCTCCACACGCCCTCATCAGTTTGCAATCAGAAAAAGAAAAGACCTTCACGAAAATTCGTCAGGCTTTTAGCACAAATTTCTCCCAAAACACACTTTTCATGTGTATGTTATTTTTGCCTAATTTACACATTTTTTGCAGAACAATTTCACACAGAATAATGCCTTTTCGTACGTTATTTTCACCAAGGCGTGTGCTTTGTCGCACGTTTTATCCTAGTCAACGCATTCTTGTTCCTCCATTTGCAAAATTCAGATAAGTGTGGCTTGCAAAGGATAGCTGGGTTTCGGTGTGCCTGTATTCTTTCGGAAAGCGATAATTTGCTAGGTTCGTCTTTTAATGCAGAGTGACTTCAGTTTCTCCTCCATTCCTAGTAGACGATACTGAGCTCAATGGACCAATGGTCTGACTCGATGCAAGGCAGCCCCCTGCAAAATCCCTCCATTAAGAACGCCTCATGAGCTCTGGCAGGCTCATTTGACAAGCTGGCAGCTGTGATGGTGATGATGATGTCACTTTACGGACAGCCTGAAACCACCATTTAAATGTCCCACAAACCTCCTGCAAAGCAACCCTGCAGCGTGGCTCTGGGGCACTGTAACAAATCTAAATGGCTTACTTAAGTTTTGAGCTGGAGTTCTGCATGCCAGGGGTGGGGACCTGGGGACCTCCAGATGTTGATGAACTACAACTCCCATCAGCCCCAGCAAGCATGGCCATTGGGGTGATGGGACTTGTCACTCACCAACATCTGGAAGGACCAGATTTCCCCATCACTCATATACACATCCTAGGAGTAAATCCTACTGAACTCAATGCGGCTACCCTTGGAGTTGACATGCATTGGGTTCCCCTGTTGGTTGAATCCTCAACTGCATTTTATCCCATCAACTGATAAAATGAGTTAATTCAATCTGGGCACTTCTGCCGGCAACTGAAACCAGGTGTGTGGAACATTTGGCTCACCAGGTGTTGCTGAACTACAGCTCCCATCTCTCCTATCGGCCGTGCTTGTTGGCACTGATGGGAGTTGTAGTTTGGCAACACCCAATACAGGGCAACACAGGATACCTCTTTAACCCATAGGATGCGAGTGACACTGTGGTCTAAACCAGTGTTCCCCAACCTTGGGTCTCCAGCTGTTTTCGGACTACAATTCCCACCATCCCTGACCACTGGTCTTGCTAGCGAGGGATGATGGGAGTTGTAGTCCAAAACCAGCTGGAGACCCAAGGTTGGGGAACACTGGACTAAACCACAGAGCCTAGGGCTTGTCGATCAGAAGGTCGGCGGTTCGAATCCCCGCAATGGGGTGAGCTCCCGTTGCTCGGTCCCTGCTCCTGCCAACCTAGCAGTTCGAAAGCACGTCAAAGTGCAAGTAGATAAATAGGTACCACTCCAGCGGGAAGATAAACAATTTTGTACTACAATTCCCATCATCCCTGACCCCCGGTCCTGCTAGCTAGGGATGATGGGAGCTGTAGTCCAAAAACAGCTGGTTTAGCATCGTGGCAATACTGAACTCTCCGGGTTTTCTGAAAGCGAGCCTCTCCCGCCCCTTCCTGGAGATGCCATTGGGAATTGAACTTCTGCAATCACTGCAGATGTTCCTACCACTCAGCTACAGCCATTCGCCACCCCCGTTTGACAGTTGTGTACAAGGAAGAAGTGGGTGGTTATATAACGCTAATTGTGCTTTGAGTTGTGTTATGTAACAGGAGCAAGCAGCCCAGTATCTCCTTGTGCCATCTCCAGCATTCCCAAATTATACATGCAAACAATAAACAGGAGATCCGGAAGGAAGGTCCGGATGACGCAACTTCTTTTTGCGGATGAGAAAAGTCCAAATTCCTTCCCGTTCACAATTTTTAAAGATCCGAGTATTCTGTTTGCAGAATACTTAAAAAAAAACATCAACAACAACTAAGTGTAAATATATTAAAAAGCAAATAGGATTTGAGTGGGGGTGAACTTTTTGTTTTCCTTTTGTGATAAGGTGAAGGTATAAACAGAAATTTTAGGGGGGCCACGGAGGGAGGTGGAAGTCGTGGGTGGAAAGGCTGGTTGCTAAATTTGAAATGTTGTAGTATTGTTTATCTGTTGGGGTAAAAAAACAAACAAAGAGGATCTCCGAAGCTAAGCACTGGCAAACTCTCAACGGCGGCCAGAATGGACATTTCCATGCTGCAGCGCTGAGCCACGGAGACAGGAAACGGGCAGGCGATGAGATTGGGAGCGGGAAAGAGCCCAAACACTCACTTGCCAGCTGAAGCTCGATGGACCCTTTGAGAGAGCCTTTGGGGCGCATCAGAAGCATCACGGTGTAGACCTTGCTGTCGTTGGGCCTGACCCTGGCGATGAGGAGGGACCCGTTGGGGAAGCCAAATTCCCTCCCCGTATTCTGCACCCCGTTCCGCTGCGGGTTGCCGTTCCCAGGGAAGTAACTGAAGAGCCGGGTCGAGCCGTCCGTCGCCACGCCTCGGTACCAGTCGATCTGGCGAATAGTGGCCGTCACGTTGACCACGGCAAAGGTGACGTTCTGACCCTCGGCGGGGGTCTCCGGGATGGACACGACCGAGACGCTGCCGATGGTAGCCTGGCTCAGGGGAGCCCACAAGCCCACGAGGCAGGCTGCGTGAGAGGAGAGGGTCAGGGTAAGTGGCCGCAGGGTCATAGTTGTCAACCCTCCCCTTTTTTTGCGGGAAACTCCCTTATTCCAATACTGTTTCCCACTGCTATCCCAGATTGTTGATATCCCTTAAATTTCCCGGATTTCAAAGGAAGCAGCTCCTCTCCCTCCCTGCCGGCCAGGGAGGCTCCTCAGCTGCGTTGCTCGGCTGCCAATAAGGAGCCTGAGACCGACTGGGGGTGGAGCTTGCATGCCTTGTGCAGCCAGACCCTCACGCCCAACCAGACAGACAGCCTGCCTGCCGTCTACGCGCTCGCTCTTTCACTTACCCATTCACATGCAGCCTCTGGAGCGCAGGGTGGCGAGGCTACTTGGTGCCATTGCACCGCCCTTGCGGCATCCCTTATTTTCAAATCCGAAAGTTTGAAAAAATCCCTTATTTTCAAATCCGAAAGTTGACAGCTATGCCGCAGGTACTCGCAGCATCCTCCAACGACACCTGCCTGCCTCTGTATCCTACTAGTCTGAAAGCTGCCCCGCTCACCTGGCTCAGCATATGTCTACACCAGGCATGGCCAAACTTGGCCCGTCAGCTGTTTTGGGACTACAATTCCCATCATCCCTGACCACTGGGGTCCTGATAGCTAGGGATGATGGGAGTTGTAGTCCCAGAACAGCTGGAGGGCCAAGTCTGGCCATGCCTGGTCTACACTAAGGTTCTAACTTTTTTTTACAGCCTCATGCTCCTGTTAGCTTAGTTAGATGAACTCTTGCCTAGAAGCAAAGGAATGAACAGTCATTTCTTTTCAGAAAAGGCCACCCCCAAAATTATATAAATCAGTTTTTGTATAAGTAACTGTATAATAGACATGGCATTTATTATAATGCAGGAGAAACAGATTCCAAGCTTTACAGCGATTCCAACTTTTCATTTCCCTTTTCCGGCGTTTCTACGCAGAAGTTCATTTTGCTACAGGAAATGGGGTTTGTTTGTTTTTTGTTTTTGTTTTTTTGCAGGGGGAGTCAAAAATTTATAACCCTAGTCTACACACTACAGATTCAAACCAGCTTCGGACCAGTTCAGCTGCCAGCGGTTCCCAGTCCAGCACGAACTCGCAGATGTGCAGCACCCTGACCCTAGGGGGAAGGGGTGTAGCTTAGTGGCACAGCAGCTGCTTTGAGTGCAGAAGGCCCCGGGACAATTCTTCGCTTCTCCTAATGAAAGGGACCTTCAGGTGGAAACCCTTAGAGAGCTGCTGCCAGCCAGTGTAGACAATACTGGTGTGGCGTGGCATAAGACAGCTTCCTACGTTCTGCAGTTGCCAACTTCTCAGCCAGCCCCTGCTGCTGTGTGGTCAGAAGTTTGGCCTACCGACCACGGTAAAATTAGGTCAGAATTTTGCCAATCTGGCACCATTTAGGTGTTTTGGATGGTTCCTATCAGCGCCAGGTTGGCAAAGGCTGAATTAGGTAGAATCATAGAATTGGAAGGGACCTCGAGAGTCATTTAGTCTAACCCCCTGCAATACAGGTAATTCCAGGGATGATAATAATAATAATTAATAACAATAATAATAATTTATTATTTATACCCTGCCCATCTGGATAATGGTTTTACAGGGTATTGAGGGCGGGGGGAGGGGGTCCTCATATATATTTTTTTCACTTACTTCAAAAAGTGGTAAGCCTTGCTGAATCTGGGGAGGCTGTCCCACTAATTTTGCCGTGTGCCCCCAAATTCTGCCCAGATGGCCTATGAATCCACGTCCGCCAGCGATGGGGACTCATTGGCCAGCCTTATGTGGTTGGACTCCACCCCGTTCAGCATTGACCGATTCCCTACGACACTCCCAAACTCTATAAACTGGAATTGCCAACTTTTAAAACTGACCCTGCTCTTCTGTCTTTAATGGCAGCTTAACATGCAGAACTTAAAACAGGCAAAAGTGCCCCCCCTCCCTTTGTATCGTCTCCGTGCCAGGAAACAGAAAACACCACCAACATCCCACTTGTTCATAGAGCTGGCAGCTTCAGGATTCTTAAAAAATTGTCATTATATTAGAATCATAAAATCACAGAGTTGGAAGGGACCCCGAGGGTCATCTAGTCCAGCCCCCTGCAATGCAGGAATCTCAGCTAAAGCATCCATGACAGATGACCATCCAACCTCTCTTTAAAAGCCTCCAAGGGAGTCTGTTCCACTTTTACTCCCAGAAACTTCTTCCTGCTGTTTAGTCAGAATCTCCCTTCTTGTAACTTGAAGCCATTGGTTCAAGTCTTACCCTCTGGAGCAGGAGGAAACCAGCTTGTTACAATAAACAGAATTCATTTAAGAAACCTTTCAAAGTGTTACCATAGATGTCCCTTGAACAATAGTTTGATCTGGAACACTTCGCAGGCGACCACCGCCCGTTAATTTTAATATGTTTCAGATTTTCCTTAAAAGCAGAAGAGCAGGCTGGGCCAGGTGTTTTTTGGTCAGTTGGCAACCCTACGTACAAATCCCCCTGCCCCCAAAACAGCTGGCAGCCTTGTGGGTGGGCTCCCCAGCGCTTACTCCTCAGTCATCAACTCACCTACTAGCAGGAAATCCTCAGGAAAGGGGACCCAGCTGCTCAAACGCTGCATGGTGGTCCTTGGTGAAAGTTGGCCGAAGTTCGCCAAATGACCCCTCCGAGCGAGAAGAACACTTCTGGGGTTAAAACCGACACTGGGCAGTCAGCTGGGCACCTGGGTTTCTTCCTTGTTCCATTCCACAGGGTGGTTTCTCCACGTTGCTCTTGCGAGAGGATACTGATCCTGGCGGAGTCCTAGGCCAATTGCTGCCTCCTCCTCCTCCTCCTCCTCCTCCTCCTCCTCCTCCTCCTCCTCCTGGTGCCTGTCTGGCCCCTTTGGGGTGCGAGCCTGTGGGATGGGGGGGGAGGCGGGAGCAACAACATCACCCAAGGCCAGCGTCAAAGGCGCTCAAGCCTGACTCACTGCCTGCCAGGAATGTCCTGCGATATTAAACTTTCGACTGAGCCAACCAGCAGCCCAGGTGTGCTGGCTCTGTGCCGTGGGCAAGTTGTGGGGTGAGCTACAAGCCTCCCCCCTCTGGGACCGGACCTCGGAAGGTCCCCCTCCCAGGGATCCTAGCACCCCACATGATTAGGTGGCAGTGCAGTAGAACGGTTAGGGTACCAAACGAGGTCGCCGAGGTGCCGCCACCCAGGTTCAAATCCCACAGCTGAACCGTGAAGCTCACTGGGTGACCTTGGGCCTGTCACTGCCTCCCAGCCGAACCTACCTCACAGGGTTGTTGTGAAGATGGAACGGAGAGCAGGGGAGAAGCGGGTGAAGGTGATCTAGAAATGCAACAATGGCAGCAATACTCTAAACCTCAGTCCTTACCTAAAAAAGGGGAGAGGGGGTCTGATTTTTGGGGGGGAAAGGAGGAGAATGGGGCAGATTAATACTCCCAAATGATTATATATATATATATATATATATATATATATATATATATATATATATATATATGAATGATGCTTTTGAATTATGGTGCTGGAGGAGACTCTTGAGAGTCCCATGGACTGCAAGAAGATCAAACCTATCCATCCTTAAAGAAATCAGCCCTGAGTGCTCACTAGAAGGACAGATCCTGAAGCTGAGGCTCCAGTACTTTGGCCACCTCATGAGAAGAGAAGACTCCCTAGAAAAGACCCAGATGTTGGGAAAGATGGAGGGCACAAGGAGAAGGGGACGGCAGAGGATGAGATGGTTGGACAGTGTTCTCGAAGCTACTAACATGAGTTTGGCCAAACTGCGAGAGGCAGTGAAGGAAAGGCGTGCCTGGCGTGCTCTGGTCCATGGGGTCACGAAGAGTCGGACACGACTGAACGACTGAACAACAACAACAATGTATGTATGTATGTATGTATGTATGTATATGTATATATACATATATGTGTGTGTGTGTGTGTGTGTGTGTGTGTATATATATATATATATATATATATATATATATATATATATACACACATACATACATACTCCGCCTATCTGGCTGGGTTTCCTCAGCCACTCTGGGCAGCTCCCAACATAATATTAAACCCACGATAAAACATCAAACATTAAAAACTTCCCTAAATAGGGTTGCCTTCAGATGTCTTCTAAAAAATCTGGGTGATCCTTGTTTTAGCCTTGACATGGATTTATATGCATCCCCCCCCCCGCCCAGAACCATCTTTCCTTTACCCCCCCCCAAAAAACAGGGCCCAGATTCATAGAGTTGGAAGGGACCCCAGGTGTCCTCTAGTCCACCCCCCCCCCCTGCAATACAGGAATACTGCCCACAGCCATCGCTGGGTGGACTCGAACCCCCAACCTTCTGGTTAACAGCCAGACACACTGACCCATTGCGCCACAGACTCCGCATATAATTTCTCGCTTCCAGATTCAGCAGGGCTTCCTCCCGAGTTGTGCAGTGCCGGGGATCAGGTTATAACAGCGCTGCACGACCCACCCACCCCTTCTGCAACTTATGTGGAAAAACAAAGAGAATTCGGGTTTTCTCTCACCTTCCGCTGAGGACGAGGAGACAAGATCTGGAAGGGATCTTCCTGCCTCCGCCTTCCCTGCCTTCCTCTCCCCTTGTGCTTCTCACCCACACATTCCCAGTCCTAACCCGACCTGACTAGTTAGACGGCAGGGTGACAGAGAGATGGGGAAGGTGGAGCTGACGGCAGGCATTTGGGTGCAGGGAGGAGGAGGGAGTGGGGTGCTTTCCCAGGCAGGCAGGGTGCAATTATCTGTAGCACACAGAATCTCTGTAGCCAGCCCAAGCTGCGCCGGTTGGATTTCTGCCTGCCGCACAGAGTTTGCTTGTCGAGAAATCGAGTGTGGGCGCACCATGCTCTATGATAGCGCTTTAAACAGCCGTGGCTCCCACCCCCAAGAATTCTGGGGGGGTTGTCAGGAGAGAGACACATCCCACAATTCCCCTGGCGGAGCTACAATTCATAGAGTAGTTTAACAACCAGTGATGGCTAACCTTGACACTCCAGATGTTTTGGGACTACAACTCCCATCATCCCTGACCACTGATCCTGTTAGCTAGGGATGATGGGAGTTGTAGTTCCAAAACATCTGGGGTGTCAAGGTTAGCCATCACTGAATAACAACCAATCTTTCTTCCCAGGGAATTCTGGGAATTCTAGGTCTGTGATGGGAATCTTCTTTAAACAGTCATGACTTCCCCCCCCTGCAAAGAATTCTGGGAGCTGCGGTTTGCTAAGGTTGGCAAGAGTTGCTAAGAATTCTGGGAGTTAAGAGTTGCAGGAGGCCCCTATTATCTTCCCAGGGTCACAAGCGTTGCCTGGGAAGAGGGATTTCCCCCACCTTGTACTTAAAAAAAAAAGTGCTGCAAACAGCACTGTGGTGCTGGGAATTTGGGTGAATGAGTCACCCAGAGGTTATCCATTGGCGGAGGCGTCTCTGGGCTTCTTGGGTGGCGGTTGGGTGCCTTGCTGCCTGTGCCGCCTGACCCAGAACAAAGCAAAGAGATGCCAAGTTATGCACGTAGGCAGTGGTGGCTGAACTGCACTCTGCACTTGCTCAGAGAGATCCTTGTTTATTCTCAGGGCCAAATGAGATATGATCTCCCATGCTTTCTCACGTCTGCTATGTAGGGTTTGCTAAGGGTGCAGAGAGTTGTCAGGAGACCCTATTCCTCCTCAAAGAGCTACAATTCAGAGTGGTTCAGCTATCAAGCTCCCTCCCTGCAAAGCTCTGGGAATTATAGTTCGGGGGGGGAATAAGAGGCCTCCTTACAACTCTCAGCACCGGGGCAAGAATTGCCGCCTTGCCCTGCTGCCTTGCCCAGGCGGAGATGGCGCCCATTTTTCAGACAAGATGGCTCCAATTTTCAGTGAGATCTCGCCCCAAATGGATGTGATCTTGCCCAAAATTGGCGCCACCGGCAGCAGTGCTTCTCCATTACTGGAAGAGGCGGCAGGGCAGCTGCAGGCATGTCACCTGGAGACATTGACCACCTGAGGCAGTGTGTTTCACCTTACCTAATGGCTGGGCATGTTCTGCTCTGAGAGCCAGTGTGGTGTAGTGGTTAAGAGTGGTAGACTCATAATCTGGTGAACCGGGTTCGCTTCCCCGCTCCTCCACATGCAGCTGCTGGGTGACCTTGGGCTAGTCCCACTTCTCTGAAGTCTCTCAGCCCCACTCACCTCACAGTGTTTGTTGTGGGGGAGGAAGGGAAAGGAGAATGTGAGCCGCTTTGAGACTCCTTCGGGTAGTGATAAAGCGGGATATCAAATCCAAACTCTTCTTCTTCCTTAACAAGCTTCCGCTCCCAGAATCCTTTGGCTGAAGCTGTGGCTATTTAATTGGCACAATATACATACACTCCAACATTTCTCTGATGAAAATAGGGACTTCCTATTCAACAACAACAACTTTACTATTTATATTCCACCCATCTGACTGGGTTACCACACTGGCTGGCTTCCAACATATATAAAACATAATCTTCCCAATACAGGGCTGTGTTCAGGTGGCTCAGGGATCAGATAAGTCCATACCCTCCAAAATTTCTCCAAAGAAAATAGGGACATCCTAAGGCAGTGATGGCTAACCTTGACACTCCAGATGTTTTGAAACTACAACTCCCATCATCCCTAGCTAACAAGACCAGTGGTCAGGGATGATGGGAGTTGTAGTCCCAAAACATCTGGAGTGTCAAGGTTAGCCATCACTGTCCTAAGGAAAAGCGGGACAACTGCTGGAATGCGCTCAGCTTGCAGATTTAACATATAGAAAAAGAAAACAAAAAGAAGTTTAAAGAAGACTGGGAATTGTTTACTGAATATATGGGGGGAAATTGTGTTTATTTTAAAATGCTGGTAGCATGAAGTTGAATTCAACAGTGTAAATAAGCTTTGATGGATGTAACAATGGATTACTGAATGGTTTGGTTTGATATGCAGGGAAATAATTGATTTAAGGTTGTTTAAATGAATATTTTGAAATGTGAAATAGAAAATTTAATAAAAATTATATTTAAAAAAGGAAAAGCGGGACATTCCGGGATCAAATCAGAAACTGGGACAGCTTCTGTAAATCGAGGACGTCCCTGGAAAATAGAGGCACTTGGAGGGCCTGAAATAATCCCTTAAACATATATTCCAGTCGGGTGAGGATAAGACCACTTTAACACCATGTCTGATTTGGTCCTCCCTTCAGATGTTCCAGGTCTGAGCCTCGCCATTGAAGCCGACTTCCACAACTTGACATTAAAGCAAACGCAAGGCCAGGTCAACCCTCACATCTCCTGCATGGTTCCTCTTTAAGGAGGAACAGAGTTCAGAGGAACCTCAAAGGTCAAGGCATCCAACCCGCTATCAATGCAGATAATCTGGTGCTACAGCCTCCCTCGTAAGTGGAAGGAGAGTCCACCCTCCTCCAGAGCCAACTCTGCCACTTTTAAACAACCTGTAGCATCAGGAAGTTCGCAGGGAGGCAACTGACATTGAGTCAGTCCACTGGGCCTTCTAGTTCATAGAATCATAGAGTTGGAAGGGAGCCAAGGGTCATCTAGTCCAACCCCCTGCAATGCAGGAATCTCAGCTCAAGCATCCATGGCAGATGACCATCCAACCTCTGCTTAAAAACCTCCAAGGAAGGAGAGTCCACAGCCTCCCAAAGGAGTCTGTTCCACTGCCAAACGGCTCTTACTAGCAGAAAGTTTTCCTGAATGTTTAGTCGGAATCTCCTTTCTTATAACTTGGTTCGAGCATTGGTTCGAGTCCTACCCTCCAGAGCAGGAGAAAACAAGCTTGCTCCATCCTCCATGTGGCAGCCCTTAAGATATCTGAAGATGGCTATCATATCTCCTCTCAGTCTCCTCTTCTCCAGGCTAAATATACCCAGCTCCGTCAAGCGCTCCTCATAAGGCTTAGTTTCCAGACCCTTGATCATCTTGGTTGCCATCCTCTGCACACGTTGCACCTTGTCAACATCCTTCTTAAATTGTGGTACCCAGAATTGGACACATTATTCCAGGTGTGGTCTGACCAAGGCAGAATAGAGTGGTTCTGTTACTTCCCTTGATCTGGACACTATATTTCTGTGGATGCAGCCTGGAATAGTGTTAGCTGCTTTTTGCTGCTGCATCACCCTGTTGACTCATGTTCAGCTTGTGGTCCACCAAGACCCCTAGATCCTTTTCACATGTGCTGCCAGGTGTCCCCCATCCTATATTTGTGCACCTGGTTCTTCCTGCCTAAGTGCAGAACCTCCCATTTGTCCCTATTGAAATTCATTTTGTTAGCTTGCGCCCAGTTTTCTTTTCTTTCTTTCTTTTTAATAATTTTTATTGGGTTTCCAAACACATAATCACATTTTTAACATAAACAAACAGTAAACACAAAAAGAAAAACAACAACAAACAATACACACAAAAATCCTAATTTTCCCTTCTTCTTTCCTTATCATCTTATTTGGACTTCCTCCTGTTTCTCCTACTGCGTTTCATTGTGTTACATCTTTAGCAATTTCTTCCCATCATCTGGTATTATTTTACACAAATCTTATTACCTTATTTTAACTTAAAAAGATTTTATATCTCATTACTTATAATACTGTCTTGTCTTGTGCTAATCATACATCATAAATTCACAAAATTAATCTTATTTCTAATCTGTAAACTACCACCTCTTCCAGCATTTATCTAACTGTTAATCTTACAAAGCAAAATAAAATAAAAAAATTCCTTCCAATAGCACCTTAGAGACCAACTAAGTTGTTCTTGGTATGAGCTTTCGTGTGCATGCACACTTCTTCAGATACACAGGAAGGAAGGAAGGAATTTTGGAATATTGGAAGGAATTTTTTTATTTTATTTTGCTTTGACTATGACAGACCAACACGGCTATCTACCTTTAACTGGAACTATGCTAATCTTACAGTACTTTTTAATATATTCCTTAAACTTCTTCCATTCTTTTTCCACCGCCTCTTCCCTCTGGTCGCGGAGTCTTGCTGTCAGCTCGGCAAGTTCCATATAGTCCATCATTTTCATCTGCCATTCTTCTACTGTTGGTAAGTCCTTTGTTTTCCAGTATTTTGCAATCAATATCCTTGCTGCTGTTGTGGCATACATAAAAAAGGTGTGATCTTCCTTAGGAATTTCTTGGTTGACCATGCCAAGTAGGAAGGCCTCTGGTTTCTTGGTAGCTTGCGCCCAGTTCTCCAACCTGTTAAGGCCATTTTGAATTCTGATGCTGTCTTCTGCGGCATCAGTTACCCCTCCCAGTTTGGTGCCATCTGCAAATTTGATGAGCATCCCCTCAATTCCTTCACCCAAGTCATCCACAAAGACGCTGAATGGCAACGGGCCCAACAGTTCAATACTATCTACACCAGGGGTCCAACAGTTCAATACTATCTACACCACGGGCCCAACAGTTCAATACTATCTACACCAGGGGTCAGCAACCACCAGCCGTGGGCCGGTCCACCGTCCCTCAGACCATGTGGTGGGCCGGACTATATTTTGAAAAAAAATATGAACAAATTCCTATGCCCCACAAATAAAGAAAAGGACACATTCTACTCACGCCGATTCCCAGACCATCCGCGGGCTGGATTGAGAAGGCCCATGGGCCACATCCGGCCCATGGGCCCTAGGTTGCCTACCCCTGATCTACACTGACGGGCAGAGACTCTCCAAGGTTTCATGCGCCATACCTGGAGATGTGAGGGATCTGCCTTAAGATCTTCTGTGGCACATTCTCTAGCATTGCGCTACGGTCTGGGCCAGCCTACACATGGGGCAGTGTGAGGCGACTGCCTCAGGCGGCAGCATTCACAAGAACAGCATATCTGGCTTCTAAGGAATCCAACGTCCACTGCTGATGTTGCCATGATGGCACCAATAGCTGCTGCATGCTCCTTGGAGCCTCTTGGTGAATAGGAGGCGCTGCTGGTCTCCTCTCACCCTTGTTTCCGACATCAATCTCTATTCCCTCTTGTTCCCGATGCAAATCTTCACTCACCCCTTCATCCCTGGCTGGGAGGGGCGCCATTTTGTGGCTCCCCTCAGGCACCACAATGTCTTGAGCCAGTTCCTGCTCAAACACTCCTTCCTCAAACACTCTGGTAATGTGAAGCCGCCGCTCTGGGCCCTCCCCTCTGAAGCAACAGGAAAATATTTGCTCCATCATCTAATTGACAGCCTGTCAGATATTTGGAGATAGCTATCGTGCCTCCTAACCGTCTCTTCTCCAGGCTAAATGGAGAGAACCTTTTCAACCTTTCCTCAAAGGGACAATGTCTCCAGTCCCCTCCCCCTCCTGGAGTTCCTCTGGGCAACCTCAGCATTGAGCATTTGTTCTGATTTTCTTGCACAAAGGCTACACGGAGGTTAGACTGTGTCCGGTCATTAATTGAGCATTCTCTCCTATTTGTTTCTGGGGGGCAATTATACGACAATGAGCATTTGTCGCCCATTCGTTCCTGATTTGCTTATGGGCAGAAGTGTAGCTGTTCGGGGTTGCAGGGGGCATGGGGAGATCTATTTCCATTTCTGCAGCAGAGTTATAGCTGTCAACCCTCCCTTTTTTTGTGGGAAACTCCCTTATTCCAATGCCATTTCCCGCTGCTATCCCGGATTGTTGATATCCCTTAAATTTCCCAGATTTCAAAGGAAGCAGCTCCTCTCCCTCCCTGCCGGCCAGGGAGGCTCCTCAGCTGCGTTGCTCGGCTGCCAATAAGGAGCCTGAGACCGACTGGGGGCGGAGCTTGCATGCCTTGTGCAGCCAGACCCTCACGCCCAACCAGACAGACAGCCTGCCTGCCGTCTATGCGCTCGCTCTTTCGCTCACCCGTTCGCGCGCAGCCTCTGGAGCGCAGGGTGGCGAGGCTACTTGGTGCCATTGCACCGCCCTTGCGGCATCCCTTATTTTCAAATCCGAAAGTTCGGGAAAAATCCCTTATTTTCAAATCCGAAAGTTGACAGCTATGAGCAGGGTCCCTGTCTCCAACATCCCAGAGAACCCAATCAGCATGAAAGGGGGAATTTCTGGCCACGGGGAAGAAGCCCTTGCAGCGAATCGGTGTGAAAAGAAGTACGTCGGCCGGTGAGGATCGGCTCCTAGAGTCACTCTGCAGAAGGCTCATGGGAAGAACATGGGGGGGGGGCGGGATTTGTTCTGCAGGCTTTAAAACTAAGCATTCAGGAACACGCAGGAGACTTTATAAACTTAGAAAGGGAGAGTGGCTGTGCTTATCACGAAGGTGCCCTGCGCGTCTGAATTCCCCACAATACTACTGCTTCCAGAGTACTTGCACATTTTCCTGTTGATCGTTCTTCATCCCACGCTTTGCAGGAATTCCCCCCTCAATTTCCCAACTGCAAAATCTCCATTCGGAAGAGGATTTTGAATCCTGGGAGCGGTAGTTGGCCCCTCGCACAGCTACAATTTTCAGAACCCTTTAAAAAAACAACTACAATGTTTAAAAGGCGAATATGCCAGGGAAGGGAACGCAGGCTGTTAGTCGAACCATTCATGCTCGAATCTGGCAAATGCATCTGGTATGGTAGGAACTAGCAAACCATCGAAGGAGGCGGTTGCAGGTTTCGTGAATTAATGAGGCCGTTGGCTGGCCTTTGTCTCAGAAAACGCACCGGGAATGCGCAAGGAGGTCACACCCGCCTCCAAGTGTTGGTCACCAAGAAAACCAGTTTGTCTGGGGCCGAAACCAGTTTGGCTTGGCTTGCTTAGGAATGCTTGAGAAAGAGGAAATTTTGATGGATTCTGCTATGTTCAGATCTGATATGGATTTTGGGGGTTGGGAGGGCAGCGCTGCTTTGAGATGGAGGCTGCTGCCCACTTTTGCAACCTGTGCTATATCTCTGGGGAAGGGGCACATCACGAGAGACATTATCTATGCGCCACATCTGGCCAAGGGGCCAGTCTCTGCTTTATCGCAGAAATGTTGGCTTGTAATATCTGATTTCCCCTCTGTCCCAGATTCTTCCCAGCACCAAATCTTTCAGAGAGCTGTTTCAATGCAGCTGTTCTGTTTTCAAGTCTCCCTTTTTCCCTCTCCTTGGGAGTAAGTCCCAAACCCCAGGGGTGCTCCGTTCCTACCAGAGCTGCCTCAGTGAGGAACGCTTCCCCTGTTGAACTTCTGCCTTGCAGGGCAAGGGTTGAAATGCACAGGTGCTCTGCTTGATAAGCCATCCTAAGCATTATTGGAGGGAATCAGCACCTGTTAGCCAAAAGAATCGTACTGTGATCTCTCCTGCCACCTACTGGCGAGGACAGGAACATTAAGTGAGAAATGAAATACCGGTAACAGTGGTAGCTTGGTTTACGAACTTAATCCGTTCCGGAAGTCCGTTCTTAAACCAAAGCGTCCTTAAACCAAGGCGTGCTTTCCCATAGCAGCGGGGGACTCAGTTTACAAATGGAACACACTCAACAGGAAGCGGAACATGTTCTGCTCATAGCTGTCAACCCTCCCTTTTTTTTGCGGGAAACTCCCTTATTCCAATGCCGTTTCCCGCTGCTATCCCGGATTGTTGATATCCCTTAAATTTCCCAGATTTCAAAGGAAGCAGCTCCTCTCCCTCCCTGCCGGCCAGGGAGGCTCCTCAGCTGCGTTGCTCGGCTGCCAATAAGGAGTCTGAGACCGACTGGGGGCGGAGCTTGCATGCCTTGTGCAGCCAGACCCTCACGCCCAACCAGACAACCAGCCTGCCTGCCGTCTACGCGCTCGCTCTTTCGCTCACCCGTTCGCGCACAGCCTCTGGAGCGCAGGGTGGCGAGGCTACTTGGTGCCATTGCACCGCCCTCGCGGCATCCCTTATTTTCAAATCCGAAAGTTTGAAAAAATCCCTTGTTTTCAAATCCGAAAGTTGACGGCTATGGTTCTGCTTCCAAGGCAAAGTTCACAAACCAAAACACCTACTTCCGGGTTTGCAGCGTTCTTAATCCAAGTTGTTCATAAACTAAGCTGTTCTTAAATCAAGGTACCACTGTACTGTATGCAGAATTAGCTCTAAAGAAAGAGGTTTCAGGCTGCTTATGGCAAATAGGTTTTGTTCTTACTGTAGGCTTTTAGTTGTTTTACTGATTTTGATCTCTTATTTTTAGTCCTAGCTCACATGTTGCTCTCAGGGGTGGTCACAAACGACCCCACTGCTGTTTGTGCTTGCTGAAATCCCATACCTTTTTATACCACAAATGTTCTAGATTGTTTTTGTTCTGCTTTGGTTGTGCCTGAGGCCCTCTGGACAGCAATAATGTGGTGCTGTTGCAAGAAACGTGTTTGAACTCCCCTGCGTGTCCAACACCCATGTGCTCCCATGTGCTCACCATCCCAAGAGGGTTAGCATCAGAGAATCGTAGAGTTGGAAGGGACCCCAAGGGTCATCTAGTCCAACCCCTCTCCAAGGAAGGAGAGTCCACCATCTTCCAAGGCAGCTTGTTCCACTGCCGAAGAACTCTTACTATCAGAAAGTTCTTCCTGATGTTTAATCAGAATCTCCTTTCTTGTAATTTGAATCAATTGGTTCTACCCTCTGGAAAACAGAGAACAAGCTTGCTCCAACTTCCACGTGGCAGCCTTTCAGATATCATATCTCCTCTCAGTCTCCTCTTCTCCAGGCTAAATGCATCCAACTCCCTCAACTGTTCCTCATAAGGCTTTGTTTCCAGACCCCTGATTGGTTGCCTTCCTCTGCACATGTTCCACCTTGTCCAGTGGCGGAGGAACCCTCACTGGCACCCGGGACGGAACAGCCCGTACGGACTGCGCATGTGCGGCATCCCATGCGTGCACACTCCATACAGAATGCCGCACATGTGCAGTCTGTACGGAATGCCGCACATGTGCACTCCGCATGGGCTGCCGCGCGAGCGGCATCCTGTATGGAGTGCGCATGTGCGGCAGAACATACGGACACCGTGCAAGTGGCAGCCCGTATGGACTGCGCATGTGCGATGGCCGTACGGGCTGCTGTGCGAGCAGCATCCCGTACGGACGCCCGTACGGATGGCGCAAGAGAGTGGTAGCCCGTACGGACGCCGTGCCCTCAGCCGCTCTACAGCTGGGGGGAGGCAGGGGCAATCTTGTCACCCCTCCCAGAGTGGCACCCAGGGCGGACCGCTCCCTCCGCTCCCCCTTCCTACGCCACTGACCTTGTCAACATCCTTCTTAAATTGTGGTACCCAGAACTGAACACAGTATTCCAGGTGTGGTCTGACCAAGGCAGAATAGAGTGGTACTGTTACTTCCCTTGATCTGGACACTGTACTTCTGTGGATGCAGCCTGGAATAGTGTTAGCCTTTTTTGCTGCTGCATCACCCTGTTGACTCATGTTCAGCTTGTGGTCCACCAAGACCCCTAGATCCTTTTCATGTGTACTGTTAGTAATCCAGGTGTCCCCCATCCTATATTTGTGCAGCTGGTTCTTCCTGCCTAAGTGCAGAACCTTGCATTTGTCCCTATTGAAATTCATTTTGTTAGTTTTGGCCCAGTTCTCCAATCTGTTAAGGCCATTTTGAATTCTGATGCTGTCTTCTGAGACCTTAGCTCCCACTCCCAGTTTGGTGCCATCTGCAAATTTGATGAGCATCCCCTCAATTCCTTCACCCAAGTCATTTACAAAGACGTTGAACAACATCAGGTCCATTACAGAGCCCTGCTTGTCACTTTTTTCCAGGAGGATTCATGAGCACCCTACGGGTTCAACCAGCTACAAATCCATCTAACAGTTACTTTGTCCAGCCCACATTTTACCAGATTCTCTGCAAGAATACCAGGGGGGAATTTGTCAAAAGCATCAGTGAAGTCTCACAAGGGACTCTGCCGAAAACCTTTCTGAAACTTTTTACTGGAGTCAATACGTGCAAATGTTAGTCTCATGAGAAATGACTAATTGTGATCTGTAGGCTTCCTGAGTCATGACTTTACTTTCGGAGGAAGACTTTGTTGTCTCTGCGGAACCCAATTTTTTCTTACACGAGGTGACAATTAAAATTTGCTGGTAACAGGCGATTTGTGCGCTGAGCTTGGCATTAAGTAAAGTGGAACATCAGGGCATGTGACCTTCAAGGTCACATTTAAAATAAAGATTAGTATCATGGTCAGGACAGCTCTGAATTGCGGGATCTCTTCTTTGATTAATATATGTCAACTGCACTGATGCCATGATCTACAATAGGGGTGGCCAACTCCCAAGAGACTGCGATCTACTCACAGTTAAAAACTGGCAGTGATCTACCCCCTTTTGGGGGGTTCAAAGTTGTTGAGTTTTTTCAGGGAGGAGGTAAAATGTTGAGCTTTTTGTAGGGGGGCCACAGTTATTCAGCTTCTTTGGGGGGAGCCAATGATCTACTAGAGATCTACCGCAGACGTCCAGTGATCTACCAGTAGATCACGATCTACCTGTTGGACATGCCTGATCTATAGCAATAAACCACAGACAAAGTTCAGAAGCAGGGGCATCTTGCCCATAGAGGCAAGTGGCGCGGGGCACCAGGGCTCCAAGTTCTCACGGAGGCTGGACGCGGCACCTCCCGGCATCAGCTCACTGCCCTCACCCGCCGCGCCAAAGCAGCGCCGTTCCCAGAGTCTCTGCCTGCCATGGCCACCGTGGCACAGGCGCCAGGGAAGAGGCGGAGGCTGGGCACGGCGCCCTCACCCGCCACGCCTGGAGCCTCCGCCTCTTCCCCGACGGAGAAGCCGCCCTCCAGCCACTGCCCGCCTCCTCCAGCCCCGCAAAGCTGCCGGCAGCGCTGTAAAAAGGTGAATCGGGCGGGGCACGCCGGAGGGATCTTTGAACCACGGCACCGGATATTCTTAAGGTGGCCCTGTTCAGAAGTGCACCCGTTGTGACAGTAGCATTGGAGAAGCACCGCAGAACTAGCGCAGAATAAATCCACCACAAATGTGCTATTCTTACGTCAATAGCAGGGGCGTAGCAAGGGGGAGGGGGCGGGCCGCCCCGGGTTCCACCCCAGAGGGGGGCGACACTTTTTTTTTTTAATTAATTTTTTTTTAATTTTAACTTCATTGAAAAAAAGAGATAATAGACACACACACACACACAACCCCCCCACCTCACAAAGTGGCACCATCAGAGGGGGGTGACACTTTTTAATTTTTTTAATTTTTTTTAATTTTTATCATTTTTTTATTATTATTTTTTATTTTAACTTTGTTGGGGGAAAAAGAGATAATAGAAACACACACACACACAAAACCCCCACACCTCACAACGTGGCACCATCAGATGGGGGTGACACTTTTTATTTTTATTTATTTTATTATTTTTACATTTTTTAATTTTTTTATTATTATTTATTTTAACTTTATTGAAAAAAAGAGATAATAGACACACACACACACACACACACACACACACAAAACCCCCACACCTCGCAAAGTGGCACCATCAGAGGGGGGTGACACTTTTTAATTTTTTTAATTTTTTTTAAAATTAAAGTGGTGGGGGGTGGCAAAAAAAAATCCGCCCCGGGTACCACCTGGGCTTGCTACGCCTCTGGTCAATAGCATGTTGCAGAACATGTCCACAAGGACATGTCATCAAATATATGTCAGATCCTGCTTTGGGGTATGGTATCAGGAGATCTTTGCCCTGGGCGGTGGTTTATATCTGCTGTGGGCATGATTCGAACACAAACCACCCTTCCTCAGCTTTTGCAGCAAAATGACTGCAGTTCTTGGTGGGTTTTGCAGGAAAGCGCACGGGGCATTGCCAAGCCTTTCTTTCACAGGCTGCGGTTCTCATGCGCAGCAGCTTGGTCAGCCGAGATTGGCATAGGGTCCCGATGAAAATTGCCAAAGGCTGGTTTCTGCAGATCAAGCTGCACTTGAGAACACGAGGGCTGAGCTTAGGAAAAACCAGGCAAACATGACTGTCCCCTTAGGGGAGGAGATCTGTCTGATCCTCTTGGGCTTCCTTGTTCTGCGAGTCCTTTTGAACTGAATCAGTGCAGGGGAAATCCCCTGGTCCATTGTGCTGGTAAATATTTACATTCCTTTTCCTCTCTCCACCCCTCCCCTCCTGCAAGAGGCCAAATCAACTCTGGAAATCTCCAGAAAAGCCCCCTGCTGTGTCAGGGCCAACAGATTGTCACGGGGCAGAGGGAGCTGAGTAAGGTTTTGGGAACAGCAGGGCTCATTAACTTTGCCATTTAAGGGTTAATTCTGCTGGTGCTACTATCCAAGAGGGGGACAGGTGGAAGTGTTGCTTAGCAGCCAGTCATAGAGTCGTAGAGTTGGAAGGGACCCCAAGGGTCATCTAGTCCAACCCCACTGCAGTGCAGGAATCTCAGCTAAGGCATCCATGACAGGTGGCCATCCAACCTCTGCTTGAAAACCTCCGAGGAAGGAGAGTCCACAACACCCCTTCCACTGTTAAAAAGCTCTTGTGGCCTGACCTGAGAAAGAGAAAACCTTTAGGTTCCTGTCTCCTCAAATTATATGCCGTTTTTGTTCAGTTTGTTCGGGAAAGTGTTGGTTTGGACTTTTCTCTCTGGACTA
The DNA here is from genome assembly GCA_034642065.1 of Darevskia nairensis. Classification (NCBI taxonomy): domain Eukaryota; kingdom Metazoa; phylum Chordata; class Lepidosauria; order Squamata; family Lacertidae; genus Darevskia; species Darevskia nairensis. The sequence goes on along the minus strand of JAWWNI010000107.1, from coordinate 10,154 downwards.
TGCCTGCGTTGTTTAAGTGGCTTTGCCCATCTGTCTTGGTCTTGTCGGCACTGACTGGCAGTGGCGGCACTCCTGGGTTTCAGAAAGTCCTACCTGGAGATGCCAAGCATATGCCCTATCTCTGAGCCTGACCTTCACCATTTAACAACCACAAAGAAATCCGCCCTCGCTGATGCTGCACCACAAAGCCCCTGGAATACCTTCCCCAAAGAGATTCAGGAGACTCCAGTAGTTTGGATATTTTAGATGGCTGTTGGGGAGGGATGGGCTTGTTCGGGCCTAACCATGCAGAGAGAGAGAGAGAGAGAGAGAGAGAGAGAGAGAGAGAGAGAGAGATTGTCTATTTTGAACATAGTTTATATATCTTCCTAAGTTTATCTACCTAAGGGACCGCCTCTCTTGGTATGCCCCGTGTAGGACCTTAAGGTCCTCAAATAATAAAATTTTGGAGGTCCCGGGCCACAAGGATGCTAGGCTGGCCTCAACTAGGGCCAGGGCCTTCTCAGTACTGGCCCCGACTTGGTGGAACGGTCTGTCACAAGAGACCAGGGCCCTGCGGGATTTGGCATCTTTCCGCAGGGCCTGCAAGACGGAGCTGTTCCGCCTGGCCTTTGGGTTGGTTTCAGTTTAACCCTGATGTTTCATCCCTTTATGGTTTGATTGGTGGGCTACTTAAAAATGAGGCTGCATTTTAAATCGTATTTTAACCTGCATTTTAATTGATTGTTTTGTATGTTTTGTTGTGATTTTATTGGTGTTAGCCGCTCTGAGCCCGGTCTTGGCTGGGAAGGGCGGGGTATAAATAAAATATTATTATTATTATTATTATTATTATTATTATTCCTCCAAGGGTGCCAACTTGGGGGGGATGGGGGGCAGGTATGCCCTGCCCTGCATAATCAATCACAGGACCATTTGACTGGCAATGCCCATCAACTTTGGGGGGATACAGCTTCCTCAAATATTTTGTGAGGATGGTGAAAGGACCCTGGCCCCTAGGAGTTGGCTCCCATGCCTTCCTCCAACTGAAAACAAAATCACTCCGCAACAGCTCTCCAACAACATCTGGAAGGTCCCCGTTTCCCCATCGCTGACAGACAACCTGCACACCAGGAATGAGGTCCCTCTGGCCCTTTCGATGTTGACTCCAGCTGCCATCAGTCCAGCTGCCATCTGACGGGCCAGAGGGTCTCCATCCTGGCTACGGATTCCCCGGTTCAAACACGGCGTTTGAAACACGGCACGAACCAAACACAAACACATCTCCAGGCTGTTTTGAATTGCCAGTGTGGCTATTTTATGGAGATGTTCTCCTTTAGCGGAAGGCAAGAAGAGATCAGAGAGAAGGAAGGGAAGCGGAACCAAAGGGGGAATTCAATCATCCAGAGAAAGGGCCAATTCCTTCATCCTTGGAACGAAAGCTGTTGGTCCATGGGAGGGGAGCCAGATTCATCAGTCTGTAATGAAGAGGGAGAGAGTCAGCTCAAGGGTTGGGAGAAAATTGCCTCTCGCAGAGTTTCCGACTTCATTAACTTCACTAGAAACTTTTCTACTGGGCCTGGTATAATTTGCACGACCTCTGGTTTTTGCAGATCAAGCTGGTGCTAGAGGCAAAAGAGCAGCTGCTGTCTCATCAGTTGGCAACCCCCTCATGGCAACCACTCATTGCTATCTTGCTCCCTGTTCTTGCTCCTTATTAGCAGCATAATCCACAGGCAAACCATTTTTGTGGTGTACACACACACACACACACACACACACACACACACTCCCTTTTACCCACCAGATAACTAGATGATGATGATGATAATAATAATAATAATAATAATAATAATAATAATAATAATAATAAAAAACCAGATAACCAGATATCTACATTGCAAGCTGCTATTTGAGACACAGGAGCAAGACCAGTCAAACGCTTGGCAAAACCAATAGCTGACATGCAATGGCACTTAGCATTTGTCAGTGGGCAGCTTATTTTGCACCTATTACATTTTTTTTAGCATGCACTTCCTCCAAGGAATTCAGGGTGTGTGTCTCCCTCACTTTACCCTCTCAGCAGAGATCAGTTAGGCTGTGAGTGGCCCCGGATTATGCTGGGCCTGAGTACAGACTTGAACCCAAGTCTCCTGATCTATATCCAGCCCTCCAACCACTACACAATTCTCCCTCCCCTTAGCCAAGAAATCAAGAGACGGTGGACAAGCTTAAGACACTCTGATTGCAATTTTGACATGTGTAATTGAAAGGGAAGGATTCGAACGTTTGTGGGTGTTGACCGAGCGTGCCGGCAAGTAATCACACAGTTCAAAGTTGGAGTCAGCTCTTTATTAGCAAAGCTACCATCTCTACAGACTTGGCTGAGTGTCGTGCCTAATGAGCACAGAAGCTCATTCCCTCCACGAAATCAGTTGCCAAGACTGAAAGTCCCCTCCTCTCCAGGGCTTTTTCCAAGCAATCGGAGACTGTGCCTGCATTCAGTCAGTCTCTCCTCTACCCTTTTCATGCCTCTCCTGGTTCTTGTCACAGCAGGAGGGGGAGACACCCCTGACTCTTCATCAGCCTGATTCATCTCTGCCTCTTGGCCTCCTTCCTCCTCTGCTTCAGCTTCTTCTTCCGATTCTAGATTGCGTTCTACCACAGCCTCTTCCTGCTCACTATACCCTGTTACCTCTTCAGCTTCCGACAGCTCCTCCTTCCAATCTTCTCCCTCTTCTCCCTCTGACCACTCATCCCTCTGACCCACTACCACTCCCTGGGCTCAGAGCCTTCTTCCCTTGGGGGTTCCCCAGCTGGTTCCCCCCACCATTCCTCTGTGTTCAAACAGTAAACTCTGAATCACTGCAGATCCTTCAGGCTGCTTCCAGCCTCCCCACCCCCCACCCAGAATAGTCTAATTTCCCCTTTATGTACTCACTGGAAATTTGCAGGCGTGTCAGAGCATCCTCCCATCTTTGACCTGAGCGAGGCCCATGCAAGGCGACAAAATAGTAGTCCCCGACGTCGGGGGGCTGCGCGCCTTGGATGACTAGGGCGCAGTCTCTCCCCAGGCTGTGGCGGTCTGTGGAGCCCCCACCCTTTGAGACCACCCTTCCGGCCTCAACGTGGAAGATCATTCGACCCTTGTCGAATCTGTTACCCCGGAACCAAAAGCAGATGGTGGGGTCTCTTATGCCCTGCACAGAAAGGGTGACCGTTTGTCCTATGCGGGGGGTCGATGGGTTGGGGACAATCTGGATGGCATCAGCCAGCTGGAGACAGGAGACTAAGGCTGCAAGACAAGAACCAAGAAGAAAGGTTATAGGAAGATTTCAGGAAGTTCCGGGTGGTGATTTAATTTATATACCGATTATGTGCCGACGTGGGTGGCGCTGTGGGTTAAACCACAGAGCCTAGGCCTTGCCGATCAGAAGGTCGGCGGTTCGAATCCCCGCGACGGGGTGAGCTCCCATTGCTCGGTCCCAGCTCCTGCCCACCTAGCAGTTCGAAAGCACGTCAAAAGTGCAAGTAGATAAATAGGAACCGCTCTGGTGGGAAGGTAAACGGCGTTTCCGTGCGCTGCTCTGGTTCTCCAGAAGCGGCTTAGTCATGCTGGCCACATGACCTGGAAGCTGTACGCCAGCTCCCTAGGCCTATAGAGCGATATGAGCACCGCAACCCCAGAGTCGTCCACAACTGGACCTAATGGTCAGGGGTCCCTTTACCTTTACTTTCACCCACCTGGAGATTCAAGCCCCCTACCTGCCCCCTGGAGGAAGCCAGGCAAACTTGGAAGCTTCAGGTCAGACCTGGAGGTGTGGTGACTCTAACCTTCTCTCATTACAAGGCTCGGGAACCCCTGGTCTCTTTTCCACCCTCCACCCCAGGGGCCCTTCCCACCTCTTACCTGCCAGGGTCAGAGCCCTGAGCAGAACAGCCATGATGCCTGAGTTGCCTTCTCTGTGGTGCAAATGCCTTTCACCAGGCCGGGGGGCTTATATATTGTGCAGAGGAGGAATTTCCCCAGTGCGGGGAGACATTGCCCAAGTGAAAGGAGGATGGAATGAAAAGTTAGGCAAGATTGAGAAAGGGGAGAGAGAGAGAGAGAGAGAGAGAGAGAGAGAGAGAGAGAGAGAGAGAGAGAGAGAGAGGAGAACTGGACGTTCTTTCAAAGGAAACTATTTCCCCACAGCGGAAAGTACAAATTCATCACCTACTCGGCCACTCATCTGTTCAACACCTAATTTGGATCTTTTGAGAAAGAAGCCGTTTGTCTGTGGCCTTTTCTGCACAGTCTGAGGGGTCAGGGCAAGGGAGAGGTCTGATTCCAGTCTCATTTCAGGGCAAAGCTATCAATTCCCCACTTTCCCCCAACGGATACGCAAACCAAAATGCAGCCACCTTTCGAAACGCACCCTTCTCCGAATTTTGCAATGCCATTTTTCATGCCGGGCCATATGTGCAGAAATGAACTTGCTAGGGTAAAGCGTGCATACAAATGCATATGTTGCTGAAAAGTAACATAGTTTGGTCAGACTCATGCTGGTAGCTTTGAGAACACTGTCCAACCATCTCGTCCTCTGTCGTCCCCTTCTCCTTGTGCCCTCAATCTTTCCCAGCATCAGGGTCTTTTCCAGCGAGACTTCTCTTCTCATGAGGTGGCCAAAGTATTGGAGCCTCAGCTTCAGGATCTGTCCTTCCAGTGAGCGCTCAGGGCTGATTTCCTTCAGAATGGATAGGTTTGATCTTCTTGCAGTCCATGGGACTCTCAAGAGTCTCCTCCAGCACCATAATTCAAAAGCATCCATTCTTCGGCGATCAGCCTTCTTTATGGTCCAGCTTTCTGCCTACAACATAGTAAAGAAAGGTGTTGTTCTAAATAAGGGAACCTTGAAGCTTGACGTTTCAAAATCATCTGTTGAACTCAACCACAGTAAGATCCGCGTTGCGCACAGAAAATTAAGATCAGTTACAACTTGCGTTTTGTGGGTTTGTTTGGGAAATAAAGACATCATGACTTCATGTCACACGGGGAAGCGCCATTACACAACAGATGAAACATACACAAACGGTTTTGCAAAATTCTCTTTTCTTTCTCTTGGCTTCCTTATTTTTATTCAATGCCCCCCCCCCCCGATTACACCTGAAGCTACTACCGCCCCCACCCCTGGATCATTCCAGTTTCCCTCCCCCAGGGGGTGATATCACCCACTTTGGGATAAGACTGTCCTAGTCAATCAAAAGACACCCCCCCCCCGGAGACAGGCTGGTGATGGCGGCAGTCTGGGGGAAGTCCTGAGAGCCAGACAGAGAAGGCCTGGATCCATGGTCCCTCAGCCTGCTCTAATTCAACCTGTCTCTAAGTCTAAAGGTGTTTCCCCAAGACAAATTTTATTTTTATTTTATTTTTTTGACAGAAAATCATTAAGTTTATTGATACAAAACAATTTCACAATAAAAACATTCCAAAAAACAAACAAACATACATAAAAACATAAACATAGACAAGAAAATACAAAAACAATCCAAAAATGCAAAACAAAACAATCCAGGAATCAAAAACAGAATTATGTCACAAATACATTCTACACATATGTTTTACGATACCAGGAAGAAGGAGGAGGAGGAGGAGGAGGAGGAGGAGGAGGAGGAGGAGGGAAAGGAAGAGAAGGGAAAGAAAAGAGGAAAAAAGCAAGAAAGAAAAGGAGAGGAAGAGAAAAAGAAACAAGAGAAAAGGGGGGAGACGTGAGGGGACAGAAAAAGAAAGGAAAAAGAAAAATACATTTACTTATATATACAAATATAACATCAAGCAATGCAAAGAACACAGGTTTTGGTTCATTCTGTACATTATCCACCTTGTTGATCTTATTTGTTTTTCCCAAATTCTTCACCTTGCTACCGCTTCAAAAATCTGTACCTCATTTTGACTTCCACCTGCAATACAGTACTTCATTTCAGCCTATTTTTCCAGTCTGCTTTTTTATGTTCTTTTTTGTTTTTTATCTTCTCACTAAATTAATTTTTATATAACTCTTCTTATCAACTCTAAGTTCTTCACAAAAACCTTTCAATCTAAGTTTAACCAGCTCGTCAAGTTTGTCCCTCTTTTTGCAAGATAATCATTCAGGCACTCCCAGTCTTTTTCCACTACATCCTTCGTCTTATCTCTTATTATTTCCGTTAACTTGGCTAATTCTAAGTATTCACATAGTTTAATAATCCATTCTTCCCTGGAGGGTATATGTTTTTCTTTCCAGTACCTGGCTAACAGTATTCTTGCCGCAGAGGTGGCATATAGGTAGATCGATGTTTTATCTTTCGGTATCTCCTCACTAAGTATCCCCAGTAGGTACGCCTCTGGGTTCTTACTAATGTTAATCTTAAGCATTTTTTTTAGTTCTTCATGTACCATACTCCAGTATTTTCCAATTTCTGGACAATTCCACCACATATGGTAGAATGATCCTTTCTGCTTCTGGCATTTCCAACACTTGCCAAGACAAATTTAGACTGAATGGTGCCTGAGGTGGAGACCTGCCATAGGTCACATCCACACCAGGCATTTAAAGCACATGGCTCACCCACCCCCTCAAAAAGAAAAAACACACCATGGGAACTGTAGTTTGCTGGGATTGTAGCCCTGTGATGAGTAAACTACAGTTCCCAGGCTGCCTTGGGAGAAGTCAGTTGCTTTAAATCAGGGATCAGCAACCTTATTCAGCCGTGGGCCGGTCCACCATCCCTCAGACCATGTGGTGGGCAGGACTATATTTGGGGGGGGGGGAATTGAACGAATTCCTATGCCCCACAAATAACCCAGAGATGCATTTTAAATAAAAGCACACATTCCACTCATGTAAAAACACGCTGATTCCCGGACCGTCCGTGGGCCAGATTGAGAAGGCAATTGGGCTGCATCCGGCCCATGGGCCTTAGGTTGCCTACCCCTGCTTTAAATGCATGATGTGACCACACACAAAGACCATTACAGCAGTGGTAGTATTTGAATCCTGGTGCCTCGTATTTTAACTATGGGTAAATTTTATTTTTAAGCGGTGTGTGTCTTTTTCAAACGCTAACGTTAATCCGGTGCTTCCCATACAATCACAGCACTCCCCCAGTAAATGTCAATATTTTATTTATACTTTTTCCATCATTGCAATTGCACATTTCATTGAACGCAACCACACCATCATTGACTTCCCTTCCTCCGCTTCCATGGTTCTATTTATTTATCCAGTAAAACTGCATGTTCTAATTTCCTCTTTTTCAAGTTTCTCTTCCGCCTATAACTTTAATACTTTAAACTGCTGAATTTACGCTAATACGGATGATTATTTAATCTTATTTACATAATTCTTCAGTACTCTGCAAACACTTTCCACTCTACCTTAAATACTCCATCTTCCTGATTCCTTATTTTAAATTTGCCAATTCTGCATATTCTATTAATTTCACCTGTCATTCTTCCTTTGTTGTTCTCTTTTTCCATTTCTGAGCATATACCATTCGGGCAGCTGTAACTGTGTAGAAAAACAAGTTATTTTGATCTGTAGAGACTTCAGTAGAGACTAATATTCCTAATAAGAAGGTTTCTGGTCTTTTTATAGACGTCTTCTTAAACATCCCCCCCCCCATTTCATTATATATCATCTCCCAGAATTCCTTTACATTTTCACATGTCCACCACATATGATAAAAAGTACCCTCCATTTCTTGACTCTTCCAACCCGGCTCTGATTTACACTTTTTTTTTTTCTAATTTCCCCAGTAAATTTCAGGGAAAGCACTTCAGTTACTTTACCCTGAGAGTGTCCCGGAGATTTTGTAATATCTATTTTACTTTTGACTATACAGGAAGAGCATGCTCAACCGAACTCTTTTAAGATTACCTGGGGGGAAACCCTGGTAGATTCCACAACCGTTGCTTAAATCAGCCACTAGGAGTCGCCACAGCTATCTCCAATCCAAACGTAGGCATAGAAGGGTTGCCACCTTCCTTTCCTAGCCCTTGCTCCTCTGCCTTTAACAGCAGCCAGGTAACCAAAACGATCAAGGGTCTAGACTCTAGACTCCGCGACCAGAAGCTAGAGATGGTGGAGGAAGATTGGGTGAAGTTTAAAATTTATTTGAAAAAATATAGTAATATTTAGAAATTCATATTCCCTAGGGACATTAATTATAGGCTTCAAGCATAGATATAGGTTAAGGTTTAGTTAGACTAAAATAGTTTTTAAAATTGTATTAAGTGTTAAGATTTATGAATTTAAATAGTTAGAATTATTAGTATTGTTACTGCCAAAGAGGATTGAAAACGGAGTTCAGAAGGGGGGTCCGGAGGAGGTCACCTTATAATGTTAAGACAGTATGATTTGTATAAGAAATATTGATGTTTTGTTTGTCTTTTTGTATGTTTGTTTTGTTTTCTTTCTTATAAAATGAATAAAAAGTGTTTTTTTTAAAAAAAAATAGACTCTGGAGCAACTCCCCTATGAGTAAAAGTGTTGCAATACAACAATTCAAAATGTGCGTGCTTTACATTTGTGGGAATCTCTTGATTCTGTGGTAGGCATCAGCTACGAGGTGCCAAGAAAACCCATTGAAAATCATAGAAATGTAGAGTTGGAAGGGACCCTAAAGATCCTCTAGTCTAACCCCCTACAATGCAGCAATATGCAGCTATCCCAGGCGGGGATCGAACCTGCAGCCTTTTTTTAAAATTTATTTATGCTTTTCAAGTTTATACATTTCATTAGTTTTACCATCCATTTAACATTTCAAAGTCTGACTTCCTTCCCCCTCTTTCTGCGGTTCCTTAATATTTTTAATATCTTCTGCATATTTGCTCACTTAATTATCTACTTTAAATATATACTCTTATGAAACTGCAGGTTATTACAATAACCCTGCCAATGTTTTCATCTGCTTGCAATTTATCCGTAAATATTCAACAAACCATTTCCATTCTTTTATAAAGAGTTTGTTATCTTGATTTCTTATTCTTCCGGTAAGTTTCGCCATTTCTGCATACAGTATTCCATGAGTTTTTGTATCCATTCTTCCTTTGCTGGGACTTCTGCTTCTTTCCACTTTGGGGCAAGTAGCATTCTTGCTGCTGTAGTACAGGTAGCACACATAAATAAATCTCTATACAATTTAGGTAGTTCTGTCCCTATAAACCAAAAGAAAAACGTCTGGTTTACGAACCTGCAGCCTTTGCATTATCAGCCAACTGAGCTATGGAGGCTGAGACTTGTTTCACTTAGTTATTAACTGCATTTAAAAGGGACCTCTGACCATTAGGTCCAGTCGTGTCCGACTCTGGGGTTGCTGCGCTCATCTCGCGTTACTGGCCGAGGGAGCCGGCGTACAGCTTCCAGGCCATGTGGCCAGCATGACTAAGCCGCTTCTGGCGAACCAGAGCGGCACACGGAAACGCCGTTTACCTTCCCACTTCAGCGGTACCTATTTATCTACTTGCACTTTGACGTGCTTTTGAACTACTAGGTGGGCAGGAGCAGGGACCGAGCAACGGGAGCTCACCCCGTCACTGGGATTCGAACCGCCAACCTTCTGATCGATCGGCAAGCCCTAGGCTCTGTGGTTTAACCCACAGCACCACCTGCATCTGCACTTACTTTCCACCTTTTTCTCCGAGTTCTTCATTTAACCCTGTGAGGGAGGTGTCCATCAATTTCTTTTTAAAAAATAATAATTTTTATTAAGTTTTACAATTTTATAATCTTCACAATCAACATTATCTCAAAAAAGAAATATAAATCCCCCATGACTTCCTTCAACTTCCTCTTCTTGTTTTTTTAATATTTACTTCCCCTGCTTGTTTTATTCTGCCTTAATATTGCAAACTTTAACTTAAATATTGCTATATTCTTAACGTTTTTATACCATGCTTATTTTCAAAATTCCTCTTACACTTTGTTATTTTCCAATTTTTACATCTTGATTTCTATATTTGCTTTGTTGGTTGTAAGTGTTTGCTGAAACCCTGCTAGTGAGTTCACTTCTTTACAATGTTTCTGTAAATACAACATAAATGGTCCCGGTCTTTTTTGAAGTCTCTATTGTGCTTGTCTCTAGGTCAGTGATGGCTAACCTTGACACTCCCAGATGTTTTGGGAACTACAACTCCCATCATCCCTACTAGACCA